>JACCGJ010016197.1:0-81088 GCA_013407085.1 Atriophallophorus winterbourni | reverse complement strand
TGATCCCTAATTCTTAATCCCCAGGCATTTAACCCTAGGACATTTCATCCCCAGACATTTAATCACCAAGTCACTTCATCCCCATTCAATTAATCTTCGGTCACTTAATCCTCGGTTTGATGACCTCTGAAGAATGCAGAATACGTTCAAATGAATTTATTTAGCAGAAGAGATATGCAATTGATTTAAAAACGTCAATCTTTCCGTTTTTGAGTATTGCTGAATTGCTCGAGATGTCCTGGTGCATATCTCAGCATACTTCTTCTTCTGTTTGATATGAACCCCAGCACTTGCTTGAAGAACAGAGGCCGTATGCTGTCGGCAATCCTTTCGCAAACCGTTAAGAAATGTCCACATGGTGGGATGTTGGCAAGAAAAGAGTGAGTGTAATGCATGATGCCAGCCTTCTACAGCATTATTCTGAAGACTGAAAATTAATTGACTGGGGATGAAGTGATTTGGAGATTAAATGTCTGGGGATTAAGTGTCGACGATTAAGTGACCGGCCATCCAGTCAACTGCCTGTTAAAATTATTCACCACCGATGTTAAGCTTCGTGTGGAAACACGCTGTAGTCTCTTTTCTATTTTCGTTCATCATATCTGTCTAGGCCTGGTCAACCTGGCGGTATATTAGTCCATGTGTAGTCTCTGACTATGCGGCGCTTTGCCTGGATCCAGGCTCGATGCGCCACGTTATTCTCTAGCCGCTACGATCTGACTTCGTGTTTAATGCACCATATGGGTAGCGACGACAGGGCATGCACCTGAATTTCTCCCAGTCTGAGCCCGTTTGCTACTAAGCTTCACGGATAGACATTTGTACTACTACAACGCTACCACCGGATGCGATGGAATCTTCGCATTCAGCGGATTCGTGTCTACTGAAAATGGATCGATACATTCGATTCGACGCTTGTCAGCACGGGTGTGCAATCGTGCAGCTAACGCCGTGATAAATTGAGTTGCCACCGGTATGGTATGGTATGAAAGCACAAGCCTGATCCAGGCAAAGTGCCTCACAGTCAGAGACTGCACGTGGGCTAAGATACTGTCACGTTGCCCAGGACTAGACAGATATGAGAAATAGAGAATAACAATGGTAGTGAGATCCAGCGCGTTTCAGCATGCAGCTCACTACCCGTGGTCAATCAATTTAGCACGGTGTTAGCTGCACGGCACATAAGTACTGTACGATTGCACATCCGTGCCACCGGTAGTGAGCTGCATGCCAGTACACGCTGGAGTCTCACTGTCATTGCTATTTTCCTTCCCCTTAACTGTCTAGGCCTGGGCAACCTGACAGTATCTTAGCCCACGTGCAGTCTCTGACTTTGCGGTACTTTGCCTGGATCAGGCTGGCGATTTCATACATACATTGTCAGCACCCTCGTATGTCACGGAAAAGCCTTCTTAGCAGAATCACGGGAGCATATCTCCCAACCTCGTTCACACATCCAAGCCTGTGTCGAATTCCAAGGCTGGTTTGCACTGCCTTGTCATCCACGTCATGTATTGGCATGGCACTCTCATCTCGAGCCATTCGCTTTCTGAATCGTTACAGGTGATGTGAATTCACCCATTGAATACCGTACTTGTGTTGCGTTAACTCTCACTGCCGATTTTTACGGCTGTGTATATCGAACAATTGCAATTGAGATTATTTTCTAACTGCGCATGTACCAACGAACCCATGCGCGAAAACTGCTAACGTTCTCCGTTCGCACCACCTACTCTATCCCACGTTCACACACCGTAAAGTTTACCTAACACAACCAGGATTCCCGGGCGTTGCTGTAGATGAATTAACACATTTTAATTTTTGCATTTGGTATTCACGATGTGTTCAATGATCGTTTACCTCAGAAATCGTCTCAGCTTGTTGGGATCCGTTATCCAGCAAGGAATCTCACCGACTCTTAAACATCGTGCAAGACTTATCTGCCGTCTACCCGACATTCCGTGTGGGAAGCAAGCACACGGAAGCCCTGTTCGCTGCGATCGTCAAGCGTCTGGAGGTCACTGTTCAAGAAGACATATTCATCCCGTTGTATTCAAAACAGTAAGTTCCATGGCGTGTGTTGCTACTCGATATCATCTCATCTCATGAGCAGTTAACCCTGTGCCAAATTGACTGTCATCCGCTGTAACCTCACTGCCTTTTTAGCTAATCTCTCGTATCCATATGTATTTCGCACAAAAAAGCAACTGTGTACTACTTCCATACTAGTAGCGCGGATGTGCAGTCGTGCAGTACTTTGTGCTGCGCGGTTAACACCATGCTAAATTGATTGGCCAGAGGTAGTAAGATGCATGCTGAAACAGACTGGAGTCTCACTACCATTTCCTGTTCTTCTTTCTTCCTCATATCTGTCTCGGCCTGGGCAACCTGACAGTATCTCAGCCCACGTGCGGGGAATGTGAATAACACAGTACTTCGGTTATGTTATTCCACTTCCTCCTCCATTAATGCACACATACATTTTTCTATTCTGCCTACTGGTGTTTTGAAAGTAGTAACACCGCCTTCAAACCTTTTAGCGTTATGCAAAACCGTCAAGGACCGGCGTTCCAATTTTTTGAAATACATCTTCGTATTGGGATAAAAGTGAGTTTCATGCGGTCTTGTTATAGTTTATTTTTTTATAATCATTCTCTGTTATATATCGTTGGTGTTTCAAAAATCACTGTGATTGCATGTTTCTGTATGCATCTGTGACGTAACAAGCCCGAATCCGAACAATAGCCAGCCTTGGTTCCAAAGGTTGTCATAGCCCTTCGCTGATGTGCTCAATAGAATAAATGTGATACATTTACTATCCTCTCTTGAACTCAGCAACATCGATGCAGCACATGCTGAGGATGTCGAAATCGCACAGCAGAGGGAATCGTATCTCGAGATTAGACTTCTGCTTCTTCCTGATAGCTTGGGAGATATCGTTTTCGATGTTTAGCAAACCGCTCTTCGAAAACGCAGCTTGTCTCCGTTTATCATCTCAAATTTCCTACCCTGCTCAATATTTCCCATCCCATCGCGCTAGCATTGATCTCTTTAGGTGTGGATTTATCCGACCGAAAGCCAGTGAGTACCTTTGGCATTACACTGTCATTTCAGCCCCAACATTTTCGGAAATAATCCCTCGCACATCACATGTTAACCCGGAATCCGTCATATGCACAGCGAGCTAGCGCTCGGAACGACACTCGATAAATATCGCCGATTATGTATTGTATATTTGGCACGTTAATATTGCACGGTGCGTTCCCATGTATCTTTTAGTACCTCGTCCTTATAACTCGGTCATGGTTATAAACCCATGTAACAGAGAGTTTTATTTCTCCCATCCTCAGGTACATTTGAACCCTTTCTACTGATATAATGGTGGAACATGACATCTTCGGAGCACACCGACGCTTGTCGCCTACCGAACTGGTATATTTCTAGCCATCAACCATGAGCACTCACCGTCCTACTTGAAACAAAGCAGACAAGGTCCTTACCAGCTCGTTCCATCACGCCAATCGGTTTCTCTCGAAGCGAGGCCGTTTGCTTTCAATCATGCGGATGCTCGAAATATGCAGCAGGAACTGTGTTTCCGGGGCATATGTTTCTTCATTTTCAATCATACGGATGCGAATACATTTTATTCCACTGTGTCCGTACTAAGCCCATGCCAGATGTGCGATTACTACAAGCCGCGCGTTCACTCCATGTGAAGAACCTCAGCAAGGACGTTCACCCCATGTGAGACGTGACTCGGCTTAGTCTTGGTCAGTACTTTGTATATCGTACTCTGGTCACCAGTAAAATCAATCATGCAGATCTAGTGCTCCAATGACCTCGGATTGACTCGTCGCTGGGATACTATGTACCATTTATGAATGACATTGAACCTTGTCAAACCTACGACTCTCAATTCTTAATCAAAAGTCTCCTCTGACAAGAATTATTGGAGATGAGGCTGTGTAGCAATCGTGCTTTGCATGATCCACGATCTATGCACCTTTACATTATCTCCCGTTCACGCGTGCTACGTGACTGCTCTTATGCACCTTCCTGTAAGTTTTGGCTATTGCGATACAATTTTGACTTTTCTCGCAAATTCGTGGGACGCTATTGTAGTAGTCAGTCTATTACAAACTTGGAAATGTAATTGGGACAAGAAGAGGTTCATAAATAAACGCAAACCATCAGTACAAATCACACATATGTTATTTCAAACCTAAATCACATTTTATCCCTTTCATGCCTGAATTATTTTCTAACCCGAAATAAAATTTTTTTTCTTTGGAAACGAGTTGCCCAGGGGTGAAATAACACAAATAATATAAAAAGTTTGTGATATTCACATAATTGAGAAAATAACAAAATGTAACCAATTGGTTACATCCGGCAGAAGTCATCAGTTTTCAGGCGTCATTTCCTTATGGCACTGCAATGTACTTTTGTGTGATAGCCTCTATGACATGTTTTGTCGCAGGTCAGACACAGAGCTACATCGCATTTTTGACACCTCACTTTAGTCAATCCTTTTACACAGAAAAAATCCTCATGTACCATTTCTTCGACTTGAAATCGGGACGATAATGTTCGATCAACATATTGCACAAATCGACTCCCCCCATGAATTTGCTATATTCTTTTACAACGAAAGGTCTACCAACTTCTACATATGAGTTCTGTTTTCGATCCCATCTCATCACTGTATCAGCCGGTTCTATTCCCGCATATGAAAAAAAGTAGGTGAATTGGTTTGTTGTCAAACCACTTCACAGCTATTATATTACTATTGATTTCAACTCTGAAGTCGTAACTTCCTCTCCCATCTTTTTGTAGCAGTTTATCATTCTCCAGTATACATCTTTTCAGCCTGTTCACACTGACGGTAGACACATTGAGAATACCAGATTCCTGTAGCTTCCTTGATAAGCCCAATGAAAAGAACCAGTTATCATAAAATAACTTGTAGTTCTTGTGCTTGGGTATACCTTCAGCAAGCCGAAGTGCGTAGGTTGATGACATTCCAACTTCGACATCTTTCTTCTTCCGATCCTTCCCCGTATAAATCTCGAAGTCACAAATAAGGCCACTCGATCCTGCTCTAGATATGACTTTATACCCCCATTTATGTGACTTTCTTGGATTGTATTGTTTTAAGGAGATATGCGCTTTGGTAGGAATGATTTGTTCATCCACGGCTTGATGTTCTTCTTGTGGAAGTTTCTGACAGTTCGATTTGATGGAATCCATAATTGATCGAATTTTGAATAGTTTGTCATCTTTGTTGCCATCTTCCTTCTGCAAAATGTTATCATTAAAGTGAAGATAGCGCTTTATCTCCTCATATCTGTCTCGACTCATATTACTCGAAACTGCTTTAAGGCTTAAGCCTTTTTTCGAGTAAGTTCGATAACTAGGAACTTTGATTATACCAGTTAGGTCACCATGGATGCCTATCAGAGGAAATCTGGGTCGTGGGCGTATGAGTAAGTGTCAGCAGTTATCGATCGTGCGATCTGCCATGGAAACAATGAGCGCTACACGGTCGTGAGACACTTCCAACAGGCCTGTACGATTTTGGTGACTTCTGCCGGATGTAACATAAAGGTTACATCTATTTAAACGCAACGCATTTCGAAGATTTTCTGATTTATTCCAATTTTTTTTACATAGTGTCTTTGTAGGCATGACTAAGTTTATATTGGAACAAAATTTATAATAACTGAGACTTTCACACGGCTCACAAAACTGCGAATTGTGAGGATACGTTCGAAACCCGTACCAGCATATACTTTCTCGTTCACTGTGGACAAGTCAATGATTATTGCGAACAAAGAAGAAAACCACCCTGCAGTTGACCAAATTCTGTATGCCGCCGTGCAAAAAAATTCGGAAAATTTAGTTAGAATTAGCTTAAAATGACTTGCGAAGTTCATGTAACCAAAAGGTTACATCCGTCCTGAAAGGGTTATATAAAAAAGAGGTAAACTTACTTGCTTTCGCATTCATATAAACTGTAATTTATTGAAAGAAAGCCTCTTACAATTGATAAAGAGATTACACTGCACGGAAATTTTGATCAAAATATAGTTTTAATAAATAAACCACAAATACCAATCTGGCCATAAGATCTATTTCATGCAGTAGGTTAATAGGTCGATAAGACTGCGAAATGACAGACATTCCATGCAGTGGTTTCCCAAACTGTTGTCTAGTGGGTCGCTGTAGCCTGTTTTGAACGACTTTATCTTGCAACCTTGTAAGTAATCTACCATTAAATGCCGTCAAATCTGTAGATTCAATGCACCGTGGATTCGTTTAGCGTCTGAGTATCTCAACATAGAATGATGAGATATTAACCAATCTTACATCAATTCATGAAGTTTACCGTCTACTCCGTGGGCGAAGAGAATCGAAAAGAGCTTATGCCAGACTCATTAGTCGCACTAAATCGTTTATTTGCAGAATCCATGTTGTGCTTTAGCTATTATTCTATTGGTCTCGAATTGAGTTAGCAACGCATCAGCTATGATTGTCTCCTTTTCTTTACATAACACTGGTTTTAAAGCTCTCGGAGAATAACCTAATTTATTTTTCTTCTCGCTACGTATGAAAATGGGATTAATCGGGGCAGGTTTGCAGGTTTTTTTGCTTGACACAATATATTGAACAAGACATCGGGATTGCTAATTTGAAGGACAGCAGGGCAAGAAGTTTGATGTATATTTTATCTATTCCGTGTGAACCGCATTTCTCTATTGTTTTTCTAATTTTGTTTTCTAAACTTTGGGGTTTATTTCACCTCGTGAATAATGAAAATGCGCTTGAAACAGTGGAAGAATAATAAACCAGTTGCGCTTGTATGACACTTGCCGAAACTGTATCAGATTACTGTCGAATAACTTTTCCACAATCTTCAGATCGATTCGCTAATCCAGTTTGAGTGATGGGTCGTGGTAGTTCGATTGCTTGTAATTTGCTTTTTAAGAGCCCATTCAAGTTAGGCTCGTGTTAAAACTTTTCGTTTTCGACGATAATTTCACTAATGTATTTGGCAATTCGTTTATGCTTTTCAATAAAATGTTGGACATACTCGATCAAGTATGATCCGGTCTTCAAATACCTCGGTTCATGTATTTTGCGCAATGGTCAGGTAAAAGTCAAGTTGAGGGTTGATCGTGCGCACAATGCGTTTTTGCAGTTAAAAGGCATCCTTTAGCGAGAGCCTGCGATCAGTCTGGAAACGCAAATACGTGGTTATCAAGCAGCGATCCGCCATGTACTGCTTTATTGATGCGAGACATGGCCACTGAGGTCACAGGATGTAGATTTTCAGAAGTGTTCGACCATCGGTTCCCTAGGTAATCTTGGGCATCCGATTAACTAACCTAGTATCTAACGCTGCCGTTCCAGCACGATGCAGCGGATTACCCCCACTTTGCGCCACATTCAACGGCGAAGAATGAGCTGCTTTGGCCACATCCTCTAAAGACAGACTCTGAGCTCACGAAACTCGTCCTCGATCCCAAACCCGTTCGTACCTGGCGTCGGCGAGAAGTTGGTCAAATGAAGACCTGGCTGTCGACTGTGAATCGGAATGTAGACGCCCTAGGAATGGGCACCGTCTCCAGTGTTCGCAGGTGTAAACGAGACTGGTTTAAGAGATACAACGATCTCGCCTACAATGAACGAGCTTGGGCTAGCGTGATTCCAGACATTAATGAGGCCAGCCGCAAACAAGCAAAACAGTATTTAATCAATGAAATAGTGAGTAATTCGGCGCGAAATGACTGTAAACTATCATTAATGTTTTCTCAGTGAGTTTTCATTAGTCCCAGAAGTTAATACAGATTATCGAGCTTCGAGATGTTTAGCGGGGCAATAAATATCTACTATTTCGCAGATGGCTTCAACGTTTTAAATGGAGTTCAACCACAAACACCGAGCCTGGAGATTTCTGCTGATTCATAGTTTCAAGCTTATAATATGAACACGCTCAGCCATATAGATGAAAGTATAAAACACATTTACTAACCTGTTTGTAGTTGTTCTAACGCTGAAGTAGAGATTAAATATGATCAGTCATTCTTGATAATAAAATGTTTGGAACCGATCGTGTACTTATGTAGCAAAGAGATTCGTATGCAATCGGTTAAAGAGGTTTGGGTAACATTTCACTTCAGTCACAGAATCCTCGTCATGTCAAGTGTGATTGTCAGGACAGTGTACATGTCCATTTCAGCATTTGAACGTACCATATAGCAGCCTAAGGTTAAACTGTGGGGCGTCAAGCTAGATATGCATGACCAGTGTGTGCTTATTCATATAAATCTGGTACAAGGGTAGACGGTCAAGTTCTGTTGACAGTGTGGCTCACATCCATGAAAGTGCATGACCAATTGAGTTACCAAAAAACAATATTTTTGAAATAAATAGAGAAATCTAATTAAATATTGAGCATAAGTTGAATATTAGCAACATACATTCGCATAAATGCTAAATGCAAGATTGTGGCGATCTCTGCCCCATCCTGAATTACTTGAGCAGCACAGCGGCAAGGTAACGATAGAGGCCGTGTTTGTAATGCTCCTTTGTCTTGAGTATCATCCATGGTCTGACGAATCTTCTGTGTCAGAAAAGGAACGTTACCAAAATACTGCATTAGTATATTGCATTTAATTTATTTCCATCATTCAGATTTTATTCTTGATAATCGTGGGATCGGTTGCACAGTGGATATGAATCAGAATGTGACTTTTTGGGTCCCGCCATTTTACACAACTTTAAAAATATGCTTAAGGCATATCCACAATATTCTAAGGTACGAAATGGATGCAAACAATTAGTGCTTGTATGCCTCTGTTGGATAAGGGTATTAAGAACAACCTTTTCAATCACCTGTAAAATGCTCATTTGCATGCATTTACAATTCCAACCAGATGAGTGCAAACAGCACGTAACGTGTCGTGGGGGGGTGTCTGATGGAAATGCATGCAAATGTGCATTTTGGATGCAAACAATGTTTTAGAGAATAATTGCATTTCTCTTACATCTTGCCGTTGTTTGCCTCTGCCTGTCAATGTGAACCATTGAAGTACGTTTCTGTCGCATGATCAGTTCATGCTCCACAGTGCCTAAAATGTCTAAGTTGTTCATTTCACGATGATCACTCTCTAAACCAGCGCTCAAGGCGATTGGTGGTACTCTATTAAACGATGTCAATTGCAAGCTGAATGCGTGACTGTCGATTAGCTGTGCTCCTTATTTGAAGGTGACCCATGAAACACTGACTCTAAAGTGAGCGGTCAAGTGCATGCTCTTCCCAACTCATCGGGTCAATTACAAGTGCTATCATATCTCTTTCGCAAACCATGACATGTGTGACAAAATCTAATCGCCAATACATATGGTCGTCGAAAAACAACTGCCATAGGCGTGATTGATGGCCTGATAAGTAATATAAACCTCTTTTACTCGTCGGCCGCCCAACATTAAAGTATGCATTATCTAGCTTCTCAATTTGAATAAAAATTACACGTTTAAAATAAAAAAATGATTGTTGCTAATGTATGATGACGGACGATTTTCATGCCACAATTGCCATTGAAAGCAATCTCGGGTAATTGGCTTGACCCTGATAGCGGCAACAACAGTGCCGGTTGGCACATTTTGATAATTGCATAGTAAAACACATACCGAGGCACAGAATGGAAAGTTGTGATGTAGATAAGTGGCCAAGTGTTTATCAAAGTTATATACTGGAGTAAATACTTAAGCTAGTGGTTTGATATGCGTCGTAACTAGTAAGTAAATATCATATTACCCTACCAAACACGGGTTGCGTAGCTCAAACTTAACCTTAGGTTCTCGCAATGTAATCGACAAAATGAACTGGTAGTGATTGTTCAAATATATCGCTTTGAGATAAAAGGTATAATAAATTGATGGTAAGCAATCATCAACGAATAATAACGAACAAACGTTTATACTCGATGAAGCATTCTTAGTTTTCTGGGGATACATACGAGATATGCTTGAAATGTTTGGTTGTAAATCAAGCTTCAACCGAATTTTTAAAATGGGATCCAATTGAATGACGTTTCTACAGAAGAAGATACTGAATTATACGATTTCCATCAGAAAAAGCGTTTTCGCGTCAAATTATGGTATGTATTCTTATGTGTTCAATTTTATCACGCAGGCTATAGAATTATTTTAACACAATAGTTTGTAGTGAAACTAATAATAAAAGACAATGTTAGGTTACTCTGATTGTATCGCTGTTCAGTCTATTTCAGTTTGAGTGTATATACTAGCCAATGAATTTTGCGAACTCTCTCGCGATTTTGTTTTGAAGTCAGATTTTAATAATGAGTAGTATATGAGCTTTCAGACATTGAAACGCGTGTTCCTATTAATGATAATTAATGAAAATTTATTGACAAAGAAAGCAATTTGCTATAAATCAGGACTAATAAATGAGATGTATTTAAAGCATGTTGATCCCTAGGGTACCGGCGCGACGTGATGTTTGCGAATATTACGACACCGATTGTGGGGTCTGTGACGGAAATGCGTGCAAACCCGTAACAAATTCGTTTCTATTCGCTGAAAATTTGCAAACACGTATGAAGCTGTTTATCACTCATTCATAGTTTAATTTGAAGATCCCATACAAAATAATAAAAATAGCAAATACCTTTTCGGCTTGCTGGATTAGCTGAAACACGCGAAGCCCATGTAATGCGTGGCAAAAAAATCATATCTTTTGAGTATCATTTGTATATTAGGGTCATGTCACTTATCAATTTCGAAGCAATGAGTTGTTCGTGTTTCAATAATAAATAATTACTGGTATACGCTTGTATTCCTCAGCCTCCACATTCAAAGAAAACCATTCCCTTCCGCTATTTGTTTATTTCTATCAAATTGGTGTTGCAAATTGTCAGCTATGATGGACTCAATTACCTTAAATAACAACGCAATTAACCCAATCAGAGGTCAAGTTGATAGAAACGTTTCTTTTTCATCTTCACGGGTATTAACTTACGGTTTTGATTTCGATTCATATAAACTTGGCGAACTGTCTTTTCAATCGCGTAACAAATGCATGCTTTTATTTTGGAATGCCATGGGATCGATATGACGTCCTGGAATATACAATCTAACCGTCGTTTGGCTTTATCCCGCAAACGTAGAAACACGATTATCATAAGGGCCAATTTCGCACTTTCAAGGTCGACCAGACAGAGAGTAATATCTATTGGTCGGATTGAAGGGAGTAACAATGCGAACGGGATTTTCGATGCATAATCAAATTTCGTCTACAATTTTTCGAGCATAGCGGACAACTGTACGACAATAGGACTAATCCGTTTTTTGCCGATATAACCTTACAAACGAAAAATAATCTTTATATAGGGTTCGTTCAACGAACCACGATTTTCAGACACAGAATCACAAAGTGATTCTTGGTCAAAGCACTCAAGACGCTTATGGATGACCAAAGTAATGTGTTGCTCACATCCCCATCCCTTACACAACACTACCGGTTTCTGGCTGTTTGCCGTCGTCAGGTGGAGACAGTTAGATCAGGTTCAGTGAGCCTTGAAACAGTGATAAAGTGGTATACAAAGTTATGCTTGTATGCCACTGTTATATAGGGTTCGTACAACGAACCACGATTTTCAGACACAGAATCACAAAGTGATTATTGGTCAAAACACTCATGGCGCTTATGGATGACCAAAGTAATGTGTTGCTCACATCCCCATATCTTACACTCCACTACCGGTTTTTGGCTGTTTGCCGTCCTCCGGTAGTGGTGTGCAAGGGATGGGGATGTGAGCAACACATTACTTTGAAAAATAATCTTGCTCTGTCCCGCGAGGCAATACAAACTTGACCGGGAATCTCATTAACTAAAAATATGGCTCGAAATAAACGGTTTACTTTTGCCCGATTATTGTCAGGTAATAAATGAAAACTGTAAAAATATAGATAAATTGTGCAGTGGAACTGTAGCTAGATAGACAGAATATTTCATAACTTACACTTCGCGATTCCTGCAACATATTTGAAAGAATTTTTTTGTAAACACGTATAAAAAATGTGTAAAAACGCGAGATTATATATTTATATTTTGTTAAAATTCTTGATAATATGTTAACAAACCTATATGATATATGTTTGAGATTTCAGCTAAAATTTTATAAATTTTGCTATAAGCAATCCATATTCTCAGCGGGATACTGAAATCAATAGTTTACGAGGACGAAGGTGCTCTCAATTTGTCCCCATTGAACTACCTGCCAAGAAAGGAGCAATCCGACAGCGAAGAAAATTGCGATTCTGATCACCGCCTGCATGTTCAATGCCTTAGTATACAACTGTGAAATCTTGATCAGCTACGTACTATGCGAAGATCCTTCCATTTTAGTAGCTACGATTGGAAATTGAATGTATCCTGAATAAACAGAATAATGAATGTAGACGTGTTCTGTAATGTAGGTCATATTACCGCTTCAGAGTTTACTACAACAAGTCCGTAGAAGGAAAAGCGGTCGTAGTTAAGATGATATTTAATATGACGACTTTTAACTGAAAGGACATCATTTGTTTTAACGGCGGTGGCGATACATGATATTTCTCGATATGGATCCCACTAGGAAAACAGGAGTCGCTCTGTAGAACTCACAATGAGAACATAGCGTTAACCATCAATTGTAAGCTAAGGATGTGTGGATTATACATTTATCTCCTAAACAAAGACCAATCAAACCATTTGGGAGGTTCAATAAACGATCGAGTGGTGCGTATAGCTGTGCAAAATTTTCCGATAGAATATGTCATGTATTATCATGTAAAATTTGATGGGTTATTAAATCATCATATTCTTATGTGATGCACCCGCTGTCAGTGCTAACCGTAATGAGGTTCTCGTTGGCTAAATTTGTAATCCAAATACCAGTTATGTGAGTTTTGGTCTACATCTTTATCTTGGCAAAATGCATGCAGCTAAGCATCAAATGTGTCATCAGTATTCTATTGGACATTCACTACAGAGAATGCGAGTACAGTTACATGAAAATGCGTTGCGAGTAAAAGTAACAATTTGCGTTTGCGTCTTCCTCGATCGCATTAAATCGTAGTTTTCAATTCAGAACGCGCTTTTTTTCGTGAATCGTGACCGAAGTATGTTGAAAAAAACCGATTGCAATTTACTTACTAAAAGTTAACATATGAAACACAAGTGTAATGTATATAAAATGATGACGCGTGAGAATTTATGAATAACAAAACAATAAAATATTACCTAAATTAGTTTTTGGGAATATATTAGGAATTTTGAAACGATTTTTTTTAAACGAGCGCTGTTTCTCTCGTGAATTTTTATACAACGTGAACCAATTAATGAGTGATCTATAAACCACTAAGTGTTACTATTTTGCATAAATTTTATGCTTTGCATTACCTCTTTCATTCTGCTATCAAAATGGTGAACGAAAAGTGCAATTGGTACGTACGACCGAGTATTGCCTATGGCGGTGAGCCCTGACGGAGATAACGTTCCTCCGAATCATTCAAACCGTCGTGGAGCATGAAACCACAATGTGCTTGTGATGGTCGACATAGTTGACATCGACCCAAGAAGGCCAAAACATCATTATCCCATTCCAACCCCCAAACAGCATTCTACCCTAAAACCGAACCGCGAAGTAGTCCTGTTCAATTTAGTTTTTGTGTTTTTCCTTTGCGCCTGAAGAAAGCCACAGTTGCATATTTTCTTTCGCGCAAAATCATATAAAATGAATTGCAGCAACATCCATACTTTTCATTGGATAAATTCTGGGATGTTATTTATAAGTAGACCATTGGTCGATTAATCTGCTACTTGCTATGTTAAATTACATTTGATGGACTTTAGAGTAGGGGGATCGAAAGAACAGAATTCTCAAATTATTCCGTAACATAGATTTTGAATTTGACACCAATACTAGTTCTGTTAAAAGTTAGATGATTAAGAAATGACAAAATCGCAAACAGATTTCCGGCTAAGCTTTCAAGACGCTTATCAAAGTCATTTTTCATGATGCTCACCTCCCAGAAATTACAAACCATTATTCCATTTTATTCACAGAAATCAAAATGCATCCAACGATTTTTGTAATCGAAAAACTTTATTGCCCTCACATTTCCCTCTTATTCTGTTCATTAAATTTAAAACAATATCCTGTTTAGTTTCAATTCAGACATACTATGACTGTTCCTTTTAATTTAACTAAAATATATGACATGACCAATCTTGTTTGTATAAACGACGACGCCCCTAGTAAATATCTAATTTAGAACTGGACCGTTTTCGAAGATTAGACAACCATTTGAAGATTGGTTAACAGTTGATCTGATTCGATGGTGCGCGGTAGGTTGACCATGGGACGCAAAACGGAAATCACCCAAAATTGTTGCACAAAAATTGTCCCAGCTAGTCAACATGGGCCACAGAGTTGAACCTGAAGACGCGTTATTTGCGCAGCTTACGATTCGTGACAACGTTTCATGAGAACTTAGGTGCGGTATTTTAATGACGGCAGAGGCGAGAGCCATCAATTGATTTAGACTGATCCTTTGCATACAGAAGCGATTATTTCGTTATCTTTCAATAACATAGCCAATATCTAAAACCAATTCAAGCAATAACAAGTTAAATTAGTTTTAGTATAATGCATTATGATGTTCATGTTTCATTTTTTCATGCATGTCACGACCGAAGCGGTTTTTGGGGTAAGCTCCCAATCTCAAAAATACTCTAATGGCTTGCGCCTCATATAGCTTCTGACAACCAAGTCCAGCTTCTGGGCTGCACGCGTGATCCTGTGTGACCGGGCAAATCTGCTTCTACTGACAGGAGAAAGGGCGAAGGCTGCTCCGTGGTGCCTCAAAAGTAGCTTGCTTCTGGCAGGTGTACCTCGTAAGTTTATGATGCGGTTCACCTAGGAGAAGATAAACCCTTATCTAAATCCCCACTGCCTTGTGGCTGCATCCAAACATGGAAAATGCTTCAGGAGTCAAACTCAAAAAAAATCCGTAGACGGAGTCCCGTTATGCAGTCCGAATTTGTATTTAACTTCGTCCAGTTAACTCCTGCGACGTCATCGTTGTCCAAACGTATCAACTTAGATGTTCCTTAGGTTACAGTGGTGCCGATGAGAGATAACACTTGCCGCACAAGCATCAGATATTTCTCCATATTGAAGTGCCCTGGCATACATCTCAACACCACAATGAAGACAACACTCTATTTTCCTTCCATGGAAGCAGCAATTACCGGATAAATCCTATGGCTCGACTGGCGCAGAGCTTAACGCCTGAGGCTGCTTTCGCCGGTGGGATTGATTTTGAGGTTGCAACGGAGGGCTACCGCCCATTCAAGTTGGACGGACGTCAGCCTTATTGGGTGCTAGGAGATTAGAAATCAACTGAAAGGTTCAAAGTGATTCAAAGTGATTCAAAGTTGTAATGGTCTAAAAAGCATTTAGCTTAACAATAACCATAGGATGGAGTTATGAGGTATATACAATAAAAAAGAAGAACAGGAAACTCATGTAGTGTAAATCATATCAAAGTTTGGGTTGTCTCTCAAGTGTTTGTCCAAATTAGCTTTAAAAATATCCAGGTTGGCTGAGTGTGTAACAGTGGAGGGGAGGGTGTTCCATGTGAAACTTACACGTACAGCATACGAATATCTTCGACAGTTCAGTCTTGAAGTGGGAATAAGCACTGAAAGTTCATGTTTCCGACTGGCACGGGGTGGCGAGCGTGTGAAAAGTTTGGACAAGGGATGGTTAGGGACGTGCATAATATTGTACATCAGTATGAGGTCACCTCTTAGTCGACGACAGCGAAAGTCGAAAAGATTGAGACTCCTCAAACGTTCTTCATATGGTTTAGCAGCTAGTCCGGGTACAAGCTTTGTGGTTCGGTGGTAAATACGCTGCAGAAGATTGATGTCTTTCTGAATCCAGGGTGACCAAGCCTGAACAGCGTACTCCATCGCTGGTCTCAGGTAGGTGTTCATGATACGGGGCACCGACTGATTGGAGAATCTGCCGAAAATTCGTCTCAATAACGCCAATACTTGTGACGCCTTTTTGTAAGCCGCTTTGCACTGCAGTGAAGTCTTCAGACTTGAACTGGTCCAAACACCCAAATCCTTCTCTTCAGTTGTCCAGACGAGTTGGTGGGACCCAAGAGTGTAGTTGTAATTAACAGTCTTTCCAATGTTTAACGCCTTGCACTTTTGGAAGTTGAATGGTAGTTTGTTTCTCAAAGACCAATCGTGCAATGTGTTTAGATCCTTCTGCAAAGTTTCACAGTCATCATTTGTACGTATGCTTCTCCAAAGCTTTATATCGTCTGCAAATAACATTATCTTGCATTTAACACTGTATTTTTTCGTAACAAAGGGAAAAATTACTAAACAACAAATCTCAGCACTGAACGTGGAAACCTGCAAATTCGGGTCCATGCGCCCAGGATTTCATGACGACCGCATGAATATCAAAGGCGTGAGAAAATCAGCTGTGATTGACAATGAACTAAAAAGACTGAAGGTCGACGTGGCTGCCTTGCAAGAAATTACAATGTCGGATTGTCAATGCTCAATCGAGCGTGAAATCAGGGGTTTTCCTGTTCTTACTGGCGATGGATTAGCAGTCTCAGCGAAGAGAACAGCTGATGCTCTCGCTCAATTCTATGCTAAAGTATTCAGTCAGTTTAGCGAAGAATTAACGCCAACAACACTGACGCAACAGCTGACTGAGAAAGTGATAAATTCAGCGATTATACAACGACATACACCCTAGAAAATCCCCTGGAGCGGATGAAATCACTCCGATTATACTGAAATCCTGTGATTAACAGCTGTGTGAACCGTTGTGTGAATTGTTTGAACATTATCCAACTGAAGGAGTGGCGCCAACAGAATGGAAGACAGGGGTAATTTCACCTCTCTACAAAGGCGGTAGACGTTCAGATCCTGCCAACTGATTCATGTCACCCTACGTCCTGTGATACCCAAAGTTTCAGAGCGTATAGTGTCAGAAAATATTGTTCCTCACGTGGAATCACGAAATATGCTATCTGTAGCGCAGCATGGTTTTCGTAAATCTCGCTCAAGCGGGACAAACCTGTTGACGGTTTTAATTGACTGGACCCAAGCGGTTGACGAAGGAGCTAGCATCCACGCTTGTTATCTGGATATGTCTAAAGCTGTTGACCGAGTTGATCACTTTCGACTAATAACTTGTATTGTATGTATTGAACGAACGTATATTTCGGCGCTCCTACGATTTTGAATCTACTTCACTCCCGGTTTGTCGTATCTGGATATTTTATACCTTTTCGGATTCCTCTCATAACAAGCATTGTGAACACAATATTCTTGGAGAGAAACACGCAATTTCTAAAGAAATTCATCCTTTACCTTCTGAACCAAACTGAACGCACGCGTGCAAGTTTGAGTAAACTACGGAATATTCGACTGATTTTACGACTGTTCGAAAGAGCTCGAACTTCTACTTCGCTTGTCACCTTGGACCACAAAATCGGATCCAATTTTGAGGAGCTACGCGGCTTTTTACCCATACTACACTAGGCGCGATTTTTCACTCACCTAGTTCGTTTCATCCGCTACGAAACCCGTCTACACATCATACGGACCTACACGAACACACCCACTTACCCGAACCATCGATCGATAATTTTTCGCTCCGGTGCCATGACCTCAAAAACGAAGCCCATTGACAGCGGTCACGTGTGCAAACTTTGTCGAAAGGCCGTAAGCCGCAAAGCCCGACAGGCTAATTGTTTTGTTTGTCGTGAGAATGTTCATATGAAGTGCGATGCTACTTTGACCGTCGATGCCCTTACTGTTATCAATGCAGACGAAATTCCAGGAGTTTGCTACATCTGTCAGACATGCAGATCTCAATCGAGAAATTTTACGAAGACAACTGTGAGCACACAGACCGACGCGGATACGAAAATTTTATGTTTAGAGAGTAGTGTACAAAGAATCGAAGGTCTGCTAAACGAGCTACTGATTGGTAAACTCGGATCTAGAGCAGATTGTGAACATCATGTCTCTTCCGCGGTTATAGAAAGGCAGCAAACCGAAAAAGATGATGACCAACCTGTACACAAGCGCCCACATAATTCGAAACACTTTTCTGACGCGAACTCCTCTGTAACTAAATCGGTTACGAAGACCAAGATGCTTGCTCATCGGGTGGTCCCGCTCAAACAATCGGTTTTAACACCTAATGTTGCCGCCCCAAAGATCGCAAAAAATCTCTCTGTAATCTGTACCAACATACAGGAGTCCAGCGAGACACTTCTGGTGAATAGACAACGATACGACCTAGAACAATGGTCCAAACTTTTTACGTTGATGGGGTTGGAAACGATAAAACCTTCAGCTGTTACACGTTTGGTTCGCCACCAAAGCTCCCCACACTCCGGCGAAGCGCGGCTACTAAAAGTAACACTAAACAGTGAGAGGGATATGGAGATTATTCTTTTGAATTCTTACTTGTTACGTGACATACCTACGTGCAATACTCGAATCTACGCCGATATACCCTGGTGGGAAAGAAAAGGAGGCGGAGACGTTCGTAAGAAAATCAATGAGCGCAGTCTGATCCTTCTAGGCGTTCCAGAGGCTACCAGTACAACAGAGGCCGCGAAACAACAACAACACGACTATAAACAGTGGTTATACGTTGCAGAAGCGATTGGAGCACGCGAAAGTGTTGTCGCAAATACCTTCAGGATACCGAGGTCATCAAACTACAAAGGCGATGGACCACCCCCTTTAAAACTCACTTTCCTAACTTCTGCTATGACAGCCTTTGTCAGACAAAATTGGAAAATACACAGAAAAAATATACCAAATGAGCTCAGACTCAGCATACCGAAGGTTGCCTCCGAAACACAAGCTGCAGCGACGCCGTGCGAAGACACGGACAGACTGAACTCGGAATTTGTTTCAAAAAACTGCAATGGTCCGGCTCTCAGGGGGTCGGACATACAAACATCATCCGCGTAGGCTCGCTACACACGAAAACCACTGTTAAATGCCTATACACAAATGCACAGTGCTTGCGGAACAAAATCGCTGAATTATCCCATTTTAACGCTCAGTTTTCTGCTGACATCATTGCTATTACCGAAACATGGTTCTACGATCAGGTGAATGATTGCGAGCTGGCACTTCCCAACATGATCCTACTTCGACGAGACCGTTCAAGATCAGGTGGTGGAGTTGCTTTGTATTATAACGAGCGTCTTCAATGCACAGCTGTACCTGACACAAGGTTTGAGCTAGAGGACACCATGTGGTGTAGCCTTCGCTTGGAAACTGGAGAGAACTGTATACTTGGTGTGATCTACCGCTCGCCCAACTCTTCCGATGCCCACAATGAAACGTTGTTACAAATGATGCGCAACGCTGGAAACCTTAGAGGATGCCAATTGTTAATAATGGGTGATTTTAACCTCCCACATCTCTACTCCAAAAGTGTGCATACTCAGCAATCCCTTGAGTACAAATTCCGTGAGATTATCACTTTCACTCCCCTATACAACCATGTCCGTTCATTCACTCGACAAAGGGGACTCAATGAACCATCAATTCTAGATCTGGTTTTAACCTCCGAAGCAACAGCAGTGGAGTCAGTGCAGTATCATATTCCTTTGGGGCTAAGTGACCATCTTGTGTTGTCCTTCGAATTCGTGTGCAACGCCCGAAGGGCGTCGGGCGACGTTAAGTTCATCAGGAGAGTCGATTACTTCGGCCTTCGCGGTGCCATTACGATTATGGAGGAAAAACATCTCGATCTTACGAATGCAGATACTCATTGTTCTAGTCTGTTAAGTTATATCGGTACAAAACTAGACGAAAATTCTACCTGTGTTCCCAAAAGGAAATCAAGAACATTTTGCTTCAAACTCCGAAGCCGCACTCGGAAGTGGATAGCCATGCGAAATTCCGCATGGGCTGCACATAAAATAACACGAACAGACGCATCTTGGGAACACTTTCGTAGTTTTCGTAACAAGGTGACGTCCTTAATTCGAGAAGACAAGCAATATCACCATTTTAAGCTGATCGACCAGATGGAACGACATCCTAAGTTGCTGTACACCATCGTAAACACCGCGACCAGGGTTAAACCAGGTGTATTTCCTATCCAGACAGAGAACGGACTGACTGATAATGTCAAGGATACAGCTGATGCCCTAATATCATTTTATGCGCAAGTATTTTGTCCAAAGAACGTGTCAACGCTGACGTCTTTGCCGCACCCACTACAAGTCGAATGCCTTAGCAACATCGAGGTAAATCCTACGGTTGTGCGAAAGCATTTACGCGGCTGAACGTTCGCAAATCACCAGGAGAGGATGGAATAACACCCGCTGTTCTGAAGTCATGCGAGCTGGAGCTTTGTGGCCACTAAGTGATCTATTCAGGCACTCATTGAATACGGGAACCGTACCAACTCAATGGAAAACCGGTGTTATCACACCAATCTACAAAGGGGGCAGTCGTTCTGATCCGGCGAATTACCGCCCCGTGACGCTTCTTTCAGCGGTTTCTAAAATTTTGGAACGCCTGGTGTGTGAACGACTTGTTGAACATCTCGAGAACCATCAGCTAATAACTTTCACACAACACGGATTTAGGAAAACATATTCATGCCTGTCTAACTTACTCACGACTCTAAATGACTGGACGCAAGCACTAGACCAAGGGGGTTCCGTTCATGCCGGTTACTTAGATATATCTAAAGCATTCGACAGAGTGAATCACTCCTTACTGCTTCAGAAGCTGCAGAATGTTGGCGTCATCGGAAACCTACTAACATGGTTCACAAGTTACCTGTCTGGACGCAAAGTAAAAGTCAGAATAGATGGTGAAACTTCTCGAACAATTGAAGCCACGAGCGGAGTCCCTCAGGGTTCGGTTCTCGGTCCGATACTGTTTCTCTTATTTATAAACGATCTACCAAACTTACTAGCATGTAAGCTTGTTTTATTCGCAGACGACGTAAAAATCTGGACGAAGGTCAACTCTATCGAGGACTGTCAAGTTCTGCAAGGAGATTTGAATAAACTGCACCAGTGGTCAATCCAAAACAAACTGCCATTTAATTTCCGCAAGTGCAAAATGTTGCAAGTCGGAAAACCCTTTCCCTTTCCCTATACACTTGGCAGCCACCCGCTTGAATGGAGTACATCACAAAAAGATCTCGGAATCTTGGTGTCTGGCACTTTGAAGAACAGCCTACAGTGCGAAGCCGTCTACAAGCGTGCGTGCAGCTTGCTAGGTTTACTGAAACGCATTTTCGGACGTTTCCCACCACACTCACTCGCGAAATTACTAAACACTTACATACATCCTGTCGTTGACTACGCTGTACAAGCTTGGACGCCATGGATGGAAAAAAACATCTCGCTCCTCGAACGAATTTATCACAAGGCAACCAAAATGGTTACCGGATTGAATAATTTACCCTTTGAGCAGCGACTGACCAGACTTGGACTGTGCACCCTCGAGCGCAGACGTATCCTACACGACCTCACTCTGACATATCGAATCATCTACGCGAAATCCCACCCTCTCAAACACCTCTTCAAGTTTCGTTCCGTTGTCCCCACACGCAGCCACCCTTTGACCCTTCAAATCCCACACTCACGATTGAATTGTCGTCGTCACTTCTTCGCTGTTCGTGTATGCTTCCTTGTGGAATAGCTTGCCGATAGATATTGTTACCTCATCGAACGAGCACATCTTTAAACAAAGGTTACGAAACCTTATGTTGAGAACTACTGCGTTGGCCCCTACCTATTGATGTCTATAAAATTTTAACGCACGGAACTACCGTCCATCCAAAGATTCTTTTCCCTCAGTCTGTGTTGCCATTGAGGATTATTTTTGCTCCACCTATGAAGAACATGGACATGATCATACAAGTAACGATTTTTTTTAATATAATTTTTTATACGTATATCCTATGGTATTGTACAGCAATTTGCTTTTTTAACCATAAATCTTGAATCTTGAATCTTGAATACAAAAGCTGAAGCAGATGGGTCTCAGCGGACAGATACTCATATGGCTTGAAAGTTAACTCAGTGGCCGCAAGGCGATCGTTCGAATCAACGGGATACAATCAGAGGATATTGTTGCTCTAGTGGCGTACCGCAAGGTTCAGTCCTCGGGCCAGTACTTTTCTTGGTTTCCATCATCGACCTACCAGAGTCGCTCGCAAGCAAGGTGATTCTCTTTGTAGATGATATTAAAATTTGGACGCGGATAAAATCAAATGAGGACTGTGTATAGCTGATCTAGATCCTCTCCATGAATGATCGGTGCGAAATAAATTGCCATTTAAATTACAAAATGCGAAGTGTTTCAAATTGCAAAGCCATTTTAGTACCAATATCACTTGGGGCAGACGAGTTTGAGCTTGACCGATTTGGAAAGGCATCTTAGAGTCTGGGTATGTGGTAGACTGAAGAACAGCCTGCATTGTGAGGTCATCTACAAGCGTGCTTCCAAGCTTCTAGGTATGGAGCGACGGATTTTCAGAACCTTCTCGCCTGGAACGTTTCCCCCCATCATAAAAGCCTACTTAATTGCAATCATGGAACATGCATCAAAAGCTTGGTATCTGTGGTTAAAAAAGGATATACTATCGCTTCTTAAAATATACCATCGTGCAACTAAACTCTTAAGAGGTTGCCGGAAACTAACGTACGAGGAACGATTGCAAAAACTGAGGCTCCCTACTACTCATCCAAGAAGCCTTCGAAGCGACGTGATACTAGCATACAAAATATTAAATACCCCACATCATTCTTTAAAACATTTATTCGAATACTGTGAGTCACGACATACACGCAGCCACTCAGCGACGCAGCAAGTTCCCCACTCCGGTATCAGCTGTCGCCGATATTTTTATTGTGTACGTGTCCCTTTTTTGGAATTTCCGCCCCGAAAGTATTGTTATCTCTCCCAGCCTCGAAACGCTCATTTGAAATTTGGATACTAATTTGTTGCATAACGATTTAACGACACCAGCGTATTAACTCTTTGTAAATATCCAACTGGACTATACTTGACATTACATGATTATTTTATACCTTTTTCCTGAACAAACATTTACTATGATATGGTAATTGTGAAGCTATGTGAATTTTGTAACCTTCAATTCTTGAGAGTTGAAAAGAGACGTGATTATCAGACACGGGTATGCTACAAGTTCGTTATATCATTCGTGGCCACAAGCAAATCACTCGTTCAACATTGACTCCTCAAGTGGTCACAAATTCCGAATAATTTTCAATTTTTCAGGAGATTATCATTGTGTTCAGAATGAAATAAGTTACGTACTCCACCCATTGTTATATATAGGCACTCCGGTTACGGGAAGTTAATTGAGTACAAGCTGCCTTCTCGGTCGTCACGACTTATAAAAATTACAAATGCAGTCCCAACCGTGTGTAAGAGATAAAACAACATTCACAACCAGTTTATTGAGTGAATTAATATCACAAACTCTGTGTAGTATACGAAACTCATGTAATCAGTCCGCGATTGATACTGAGTGGTGATTGATCGATGTTGCATACAAAACAGTTGTGTCTACACGCAGTTCTGTTACTAATTACGCAAGGTGGTTGTTCAACAGTATTACGTCGCCTATCATTCAACACTGAGGCACGCATATCGTGCAAAATATGTAGTCATGATTTAATAAAACACAGGTTTGTGAATCATTGGCTATCTGCATTTTAAGTCGAATTTCCGGCTTTGTTCGAAACAAGATTCACATCTATGACTTCCTGGGTTATTGCGTTTATTCAATGCTTTCACTTTTCATCGCGAATGTCATCTGATGCACAGAATTGATTGCGGATATATATATATATATATATATATATATATATATATTCATGCAAATGGATATTTTTTCATAGTTACGTGTTTAACCCCATTAAACATGTGTTTCGACACATGTGATTGAAACGTTTGGTCGTGCCATACTTATCCAACAGTGACATACAAGCGCATGCATATCCTGATCTTACTGTCCCTACCTGATGAGTGCAAACAGCAGGAAACCATTCGTGGAGTGGGTGTGACGGATAGACTTGCTAATGAATATTTTGGTTCATGTTTATCGGTTTAACCCCATTAAACGAGTTTGGAAACATGTGATTGAACAGGATGGTGGTACCAGCCTCATCCAACAGTGGCATACAAACGCTCCTTGATTACCATTCCCCCACTGCTTCAAGCGCATGCGGTTCCTGATCTTACTGTCCCTACCTGATGATTGCAAAAAGCACGAAACTGTTCGTGGGGCGAATGTGACGAAAATCATGCAAATGAATTTTTTTCATTGTTACGTGTTTAACCCAATTAAACACGTGTTTCGACACATGTGATTGAAAAGGTTGGTCGTACCATACTTATCCAACATTGACATACAAGCGCATGCGTATCCTGATCTTACTGTCCCTACCTGATGAGTGCAAACAGCACGAAACCATTCGTGGGGTGGGTGTGACGGATAGACATGCAAATGAATATTTTGGTTCATGTTTATCGGTTTAACCCCTTTAAACATGTTTGGACACATGTGATTGAACAGGTTGTTCGTACCAGTCTTATGTAACCGTAACATACAGGCGCTCCTTGATCACCCACTGCTTCAAGCGCATGCGGTTCTTGATCTTGCTGTCCCTACCTGATGAGTGAAAACAGCACGAAACCGGTCGTGGGATGTGCGTGATAGAACAGCATGCAGATTTATTTGTTTTAGCGTATGTCTGAGCACATGCTCAAAAATCGAGATATACTACCGACGGAATAGTGCTGAACGTGCCCCATTCTCTTGATGAGATTGTATAAGTCTGACGCTTGCCTTCGATGTAGGGTTTATCGTGCTCTTACCCGAAAATGTGATCTCGAACTTTCTTTGGGTGAAAAGCGCTTTCTAACCTGAATGTGTTTCGTTCAATATTTCCGTGCAATAAGTTCCTTTTTATTATGAATTTTCACTACAACGACTGTTTTCCAGTGTACTTAAATGGAGTAATATCTACTTTGTGCTCTGAAAATGTCCGTGATCATTGCATATATTCAGGTGTCTAACGACAGGATCATTCGTGGAGAGAAGGTATCAGCACTGCTGAATTGTTTCTTACAAAGTGCTCAGCAATGTGCTAAGCATTGCATACAGACAAACTCGCTTTAGAGTGCGGGTACACAGCTATTTGAAATAACATATTGCCTTTGCGCACGCTGAAAGTTCACGGAAAACCGGTCAGTTATTTCGTGAGACTCAAGGGAAAGTAGAGAAAGCATAATTCCTAATGGGCCAACTCTCAATAAGTACATAAATAGCAAATAATTTTATTCTTGGTTATCCAATGCATGCTAATCATGATAAATCATTGTGACATGTTTGTACAATAAAATTGAAGTATGTACAAACACGAATACATATTCAAGGTCACTTCCGCGGCGGAAGTTTACGTTCAATAAAAATAAAGATAAACAGTATTTACAACTTCCTTCGAGAGAATCACTACGCGATATGTCATTATACAATAAAATACTGTAATTTCGAAAAAGAAAAATCAATGAATGTGACGTAAAGCACTGAAGCTAAAAGGCAAATGTTTATCGAAAATGCGTGATGTTCTGCGTTGTGGATTTTTCTATTATTTTCGTTTTGTTTTGTTTTGTTCAAAATAAATGAGTCTATCCTGAATATCAACCCCATGTAAAGCATTTTGAATTATCAGATTCTCTTATCGCTTTGGATGAGTATCAGCGTGATGAGCTTGTCTTGTTAGGAAACAAAATTTCGCGTGTCACATACTGGATACCAAGGTATTTCTCGATGAATTGCAACGAATTTCAGCCCTACGCGAGGTAGCAAACTTGTGCAGACTTCACCTTGTGTCTTGTTGACGTCAACTACGAGTGCCTTCAAGCAACCCATCATTGCGGTTAAATACTTTTACGGATAGCTCGGAACAAAGCAATCAAATTGTGAATTTGACGGCGTTTTTACTATAAAACTGCTTTAACATCCCATCCACATGTTCGATTTAGTACAACTTTGATGGACAGCAAAGCATACAGCTTTACATATAAACACAGAATATATTAATAATTATAATAATCTTTAGTGTTTGAAAACGCTATGTGATACCTAAATATGTCATACTCACCAAAAATGTTTATATTATATCTCACAATCTCTGGTAATATTCCATGTTATACTATTTTAATCATGCCCAATAAAAACAACGATTTTGAAGCTATTTAATCTGCTAGAAATTTTTAAAATTAAGTACTGTTCCGTTAATTGAGTTCAAATCACTTCCGTTATTCTAAATAATCTACGGAAGTTGGAATACGAATTCAACGAAATTCGGAAGAATAACTAATTTGTTACTCAGGTTTGCAATACCTTGCAACCATCGACTGTCCTTTTGGATGATAATTCACAACTCGACAAGGATATACTTCAATCAACTGCCAAGTTCGTTGAATCAATTTGCACATAAATTTGTCAGAGAGACTCGTCATTCAAAATGTTATACTGTTCAATATAAATAACAGGTACCCTTTGCACGATTTGAAAGCTGCTATCTGTTACATTGATGGCTTCTCATTAGATTGAAATTTAGTACGCGCTTGTGGCTGTACAACACCATCGGATATTCGTATGAGAACAACATATTTATGAAAAGTTGAGACGTTGGGAAGATCGACACTTCTAGTAGTTAAACAAATGTCACGTATTGTTGCGGTATGATAGAAGAATTTTCGTTAGCATAAACATTGTGTTATATAAACGAGATGTCGGGTGGAGTTACTACGCATGAATATATCCAGTTTGTTCGTGAGAATTATTTTACTAGATGATTGTACAACATCTAACGATAGGGAGTTCCATATGAAACAAACGCGCACCCATAGTTGTGGGACAGCCACCTATTTTAGTTGCTGTGTGATAAATCCCCTTGAGCAGCTCGATATCCTTTAAAACCCATGATGCACCAGCTTACACTGAATAATCCATCACTGGGATAACATACGCATTTACGAGAATGCGGAACGTTTCACTAAAAAACGCCAGAAAATACGCTGAAGCTTAACTAGGAGGTGGCTAGCTCAGTTGTACACTGCTTCGCTTGCATGCTATACTGAAGACGTCTACTAATCTACACAACAAGCTCTTTTTTGTTGCCCATTCCCATTGTTGCGATTCGAGGTTATCGGACAATGATATTTTTTACCTTTTTGCAACATTTTGCACTTTCTGATGTGAATACTCGAGAACTTGAATTCGTGAGTTGAACCTGATTCAAACGTTGATCATCAATCTGCTAACCAGCTGGGCACTACGAAACACTTGTCTGATGTTTTGGAATCAAAGATTTTAATTTCGTAATCGCGACAGCTTATCACGACGACGGTTAAAGAAACCAACGAATAGAGAAAAGCGATTATTTCGCTAAAAAGCCAAAAATGTTGGGGATGGATTATGTTACTTATTGAATTACTGGAGTTATGTAGCCGATGTTCTATTTCCTTTTTTAAACAATTCTAAGTTGTATCATGCATAACGAAATAGTAACAAATTTATACGATTTAAGCAAATGCTTGGACTGAAGAAATAATCATCGCCATAAAAAGGGAATTCTAAAGGATTAAGTGCGTAATATATGGCGTCTGACACACACGCTTCTATAGAGTAAGTGTAATAGTCAGAACATGAAACGTAATTTAATAGCAAACCATCCACCATTTTTTTTGTTTTAACACAAAAAATCCAAACAATGTCTCACGGATGTCAAGTCACGTTAATCAAGATTAGACAATTGTTTTATTTAACCAGTACAGCATAAACGCATCTACAGTGATATCTAAAGGAATTTCATCTTCTAGCTGTAGCAAGACAAACCAGGAAGTTCTAATTTTTGTATGAAACCCTATCTAGAAATCGTTAAGAATTATACTTATCTCCTCAGTACCCTCTTCGATATGCGGTTCGCTATATGTATCTACAGTTTTCCATTATTTCGATGTAACCTACTTAACCCGGTTCAAATGGAAGTTTCAGAATATACATGATATAAAATTTGCTAAAATTGCTTATTGACAAACACGTTCACTTTCTTGGCCGTTGAGCATCATATGCGAAATTTTTTGCAGTTGGCCTTTTGAAATAACCAATTGTTAAGAACGAGCTGGCATATCGTGTATGATAGCATATTTTCTTGCTAAGTAATTTGAAAATATATATATATATATATAGTCAAGTAATAAAGTAAACCCTATCAATATATATATGTATATATGTATATATTGATATGGTTTACTTTATTACTTGACTTTATTTTTGGGATCAAATTCATTATTCTGTGCCATACCGAATCTGCCATTTTAAATGACTACAAATGTGTCATTATCACAACGACGCATCACAATTTGGCCTAATATATTTCATTCTAAAAGCTTTAGTTTAAAAGTACTCTGTTTACTGCATATTTGAGATATAATCAGAATTATTGCCAATCCATATTTATATTTATATAATTTTCCGATTACTACAAAGTAGTTCATTTTCAAACAAATTGTCACCGCAAATAACATGCTGAACGATCAAAATTGTCAGATCTGTCAAACTAGCGTTTGCATCCAGTGAGCTTCTAGAGATTTGTAATGCAATGTACGTAAGTAATGCGCTCGAATCCGAATTAAATGCACCTCCGTTATCACATATCAATGCCAAGGATATGCATCCTGCGATGCCATACACATTTTAATAGATGAGTCGGTATGACTGACTAACGTTTTTAATAACCGGCGGAGATTTCAACTAACTGGTGATGCTGGAACCGGTGCCATCCTATTGGTCATAAATTATTTACCCTGTGTATTACATTTCGATATAATTTATAGCACAAATGCTGCCATGACTCGCGGTGACACCAATTAGTACCTAGATGCAAATATCATTGTTTTAACAATGATTATTCGCTTTTTACACTTATCTAACAACGTTAATTTCTATGTACCAGCATCCTCGCTCATTAATAATCTTAATTAGAAATCACCATGCTATGTTCTTTGACAGTTTTGCTAAAAGGTAAATCCTAGTTCTTTCACAGATTTAAAATTGCATTTTTTACTAATGTAACTCAACATTGGGTTTACCTACTTCCTGACTTATGATAAAATCAACTATGAAGCTTCATAATGCATCTGATTCATGACTTGAAATCTGGATCAAGCACGCATGAATGCAGGATTTTAGTTCGATTGACTTAAAGTAGATTTTAGTTATTTTAAAATGTTGATTCCTCTCAAAGGGCGTAGCTCCGAATGCGATAAATTGGATCACAAAATTAAAATTGAAAAAGATGGCTACCTTAAACATATTTAGTGCCATTCGATTGAATCAAAAAATTATAGTTTGACGAACTTACGATTTTGTTGGCGTCATCAGATGGAGGCAGTGAGATTGCGTTCAATGAGCCTTGTAACAGAAAATGAAAAGTTAACAAAGTTGTAGTTGAATGTCACTTTTGAATAGGGTCCGTTCAACGAACCACCATGTTTACACACTTAATCACAAAATGATTGTAGGTAAAGCACTTAATTCGTTTTTGTCCACCTGCTTCTACTGACAAGAGAAAGTGAAATAGCGGCTCACTGACGTCTCAAATTCAGCATGCTTCGGGCAGGTTGAGTTTGCAATTCCATGAAGGCGGCCCACCCAGGGAATGAAAACCCTCACATCAAACTTCCACTGCCTTAGGAATACATACGATCATGGAAATATTTCTGCACTCAAGCTCGAAGAAAACGTTGAAGGCCAAGTCCCGCTAGGCAGACCGAATTTGTAATCAACTTCTTCCTGACAAATAATACGACAGCATCGTTGTCCGAACGTATCAGCCTAACTGTTCCTTTGGATCCGGTGGTGCGGTGGAGATGAAGAACTTGCTGCCTGGGCATAAGAGGTTCTCCATATTGAATAAAACACTGTCCTACATATAAACGCACCAATGGAGAGGACACGCAGTTCCGGTTCTCAGGATAATAACAGGGGATCCATCAGATACGGTTGAAAGCTATGGCTCGACTGGCGTAGATCTCATATCCTAGGGCTGCTTCCGAAGGTGGGAGAGAATGTTAGGTCTCATTAAAAGGATACAGCGAGCATCAAGCTGAACAACCCCCAGTCAAAAATGTGAAGTCCCTCCATGGATTGCTATCCTCTTTGAGTGCATGGGGATTAGGAATCAACCAACAAGCACACTGTATGTTTGTGAACAAACACCATAGCGTGTCCTGAGGCACCATGTCGGAATCTTTCAGTTATTTGCACTGTAGTCTATGATCATAATAGAGTGCTACACCTCCTCCACTTGGCGCACGGTCTCGGCGGAGCAGTGACATGCCATCATTCTTTAACTCACAATCGTGGATTTCTCGGTTCAGCCAAGTTTCGGTAATGGTAATCAGCTGAGGTCGTTTAGTTTCAAACCTAAGGGAAAGTTCGGCAAATATGTTAATCAAGCAATGGGTGTTGGTATAAAGGCATCCAAGTACATTTTTGGTGAGCAAAAATGGATCGTGTCGTGTGATGACATAATCTGAGACAACCGTCATTGTCACACCGACTACGGAAGAGTCGCAACTCGAATCCTCTTGTTAACCAAAAACGATTTCTTTATCTGGCTCCAGTCAACACTAAGAGTAGTTTGGGGTGGCATTGCGTTCGATTGCTCATTGTGTGTCCCAGGTAAAGATTCATTTCTTGGTTCAGTTTATAGGGCTTCATCAATCCGGACAGTATTTAGTTCAGAGTTTGTCTGCATTTATATGAGTGTTTATGTGATCGCTAAGGATTACATTTTGTGGGATTTTGTGTTCCAGTACTTCCAGTTTGAATGTACAGTATCAAACATGATACTCATTAGGATGTTTATTTTTAGTGGACGTGGCACATTACATTCGTAGTTTGCTAAGAAAGGCTATCTAGAAGTATTCACGGCAACGGCCTTTTCGACGAAAATGTTATCAGCCAGAAAACTCAATTGTCTGTAGTCATCCTCAGCTCGCTCGTAATTCTGAGGATTACCTGCATTCCTAGAACCCCGAGGATGATGAGATTGCGATTAGATATCATTCTATTGTTGTATGTATTGTTCCTCTTTTCGTACCATGGAATATCAGCATGAATACGAATATTCAGTGAATTGTTAGATCCAAGTAGGTAAGAAATTAGTGTTTAGCGTCTTCGAGGCGATGCTCATTTTTTAAGTTAACTCTCAACAGTCTGGGTTTATCCTGATGAGGTGAATCACGCCGTCTAGTTAAACAAGTCAATGCTAACGGCACTACAGTTCCAAGTTTCATTAGTTCACACAGTTCCTTCCATTTTCTTCTTCATGCCTTTGACGGCCTTTGAAAAGAGTGCATTCTGGCTCCGGAACGTCAGTACAAATGACACTCAATGAATGTGCATCACGATTAATGGAGATGTTATTTCGTTTCTTCGAAGCCTTATCTGTTTTGCGATCAGTGTTGTTTAACGGCGCGCTTTTTAGTATCGGATTGTGTTGAATGTATTGCAGACCTTCCCATGGCACGCGGATCATGGGAGTGGCTCAGCTGTGCTAGGTTGAATGTCTATATGTTAATCATCGCATTTTTTGCCTTCTTGCCTCCATAGAAACGGAGCTGAAACACGATCTCCACATTGAAGTTTAGGCTTCAGTTTGCTATTTAATAAATCATTTAACAAAAATTTAATTCTCTGTATGCGCTCCTCTAAATTCAAAATCCTCATATTAGTTTCATTCTGTGAGCTCGCAGTCGTCTTGGTACAGTTTTTGGTTTCAATTCTGCATACATGACAGATATAGCAAAATCCTCTCGTTTTATCTTTATTGTTAATTGCCTTTATTGAAATATGTTATTTATCACAGAATTCTCCATTTGCGAAGCTAATTAAAGGGATCTTGTTTGTCAGTGAATGGAACATTTCCATCAGAATAAATCCACCTCGTATCAAAACAATCAGATCTAACCACTCATACAATACAGTCGTATTGTACGGAATTGACAAAACTCAATATGAGCAAAACGCTCATATCAAGTCATATTTTGATTTAATCGATTTGAGAAATGAGCTACGCTAATTCAGAAACTTGAGTTTCATGAATCGATAGATCAGAGGGTGCACCAGCGCGTACGATCTTGCAACACACAGTGCTTATTCGGCCACATGTGCAGAGAACGTGTTGTTTTGGTGACCGATGTTCTGCACTTGTGAGGCCGTCGAAGAAGTGATTACTCATCCGTAAAGATTATGTTTAAAATCATATCTCAAAAACATCATTGTAGCTAAACAAAAATCACAGTGCAACGCGGTATATGGAGTAAAAGTTTTTTAAATTTAGCGAGTTAATACGGACAGTCGCATAACGTACGCCTTGAGATTGATCATCAAAGTGAAAATTATAACACATTCTAAGCGCATTATTTCATCCGGTAATGCGTTCTATATCAAGCAGTTTTCGACCGCAATATATTACTGTAGCTATGAAATCAAGAAGTTAGGTTAGGCAAAGCATAGGAGGTTGGCGTGTTCGAATGCCATAATATGCCTTCAGTAAATAATTAAGACGGTGATATTCACTTAAACGAATTTTAATTATCATTCCCTACGTAGTGCTACGCACTCGTTCTTTGAGTTTTTACATCAGATCGTGAAATAGAAACGTTTTTAACGAGCAACCATATAGTTTGCACGATCCTAAATCCTGTTTGATAGAATTTACCATGACAGGGCGCGTATTTGAACAAAGTATCAGAATAAGGTTTCTGCAATAAATCTCCGAGAATCTTCTTCAGCAGAGACTGGATAAGTCACAATTTACGAAAGTTTTACAATGGTGACTCGATTTGAGGTTCACTCGTTGTAGTTCAGAGGAGAGCTTCAATGACAGACTGACTAGTGGGATGCAGGCATAATCCAAGCTCAGCATGTTACATGTGGCACGCCGTTAAATGATCGAACACATTTCCATATTTCAATATCATTTGCATATGACATCATATTACATCCAATAGAATTAGAGCACTGTTGTTAACCTCCTTCAAGCGATATTGAAAATGGATCTACATCCCGTCGCACGAGAGTTTCATAATTTTATATGTTTCGGATAGATAAACTGTCAGATTCCGGATGAACAATATCTCATGCTGCGCTGAAAGCGATACGCAATACTCGCTCGAACAAACTCAAGTGCACTTTGATGGTGTGATCCATGATCGAAAGCCGAAAACCATATTTGTTTCTTAGAACCTAGCGGACAATCGTCTGTAATGTTTTCGACATAGTCTTCTTCAGTTGTCGAGAACAGATCGAGCATTGAAGGCATATCTCTCCACCTGTATCGTGTATTGCTTTGAACTATAATCACGTTCAAAGCAATTTCGTCAAACAGCTGCTGGAAGATGGTAGCAGTGGAGATCTGAGAAATTATGTTAGTCTTCTGCGAGTTCGGCAGATTAAAGCCTTCCATGATCAAGATTCTCGTATGATATCTCGAGGCAATCAAGCGTAGCTTGTCGATTAGAACCGTATTCCACAATTTCGGGGCTGCTGGTGGACGATTAATTACACCGATTGTGCTATCTTCGCCTGTAGCGGTTGTGAACAAACACCATAACGTGTCCTGAAGCACCAAGTCGGAATCTTTCACTTCTTTGCACTGTAGTCTATGATCATAATAGAGTGCCACACCTCCATGTGACGCACGGTCTCGGTGGAGCCGTGACATGCCAGCATTATTTAACTCACAATCGTGGATTTCTGGGTTCAGCTAAGTTTCGGTAATGGTAATCAGCTGAGGTCGTTTAGTTTCAAACCGAGGGGAAAGTTCGGCAAATATTTTAATCAAGCAATAGGCTTTGGTATAGAGGCATCCTAGAACAGTTTTGGTAAGCAAAGATGGATGGTGTCGTGTGATGACATAATCTGAGACAACCGTCATTGTCACGCCGACTCCAGAAGAGTTGGCACTTTTCTGTTTTTTGACAAGTTAAGTAGCATATCGGTCGTTTGAAGTTGAGTGGCGCAACTCGAATCCTCTTGTTAACCAAAAACGATTTCTTTATCTGACTCCAGTCAACACTAGGGAGTAGTTTGGGGTGGCATTGCGTTCGATTGCTCATTATGTGTCCCAGGTAAAGATTCATTTCTTGGTTCAGTTTATAGTGCTTCATCAATCCGGAAAGTATTTCGTGCAGAGTTTGTCTGCATTTATATAAGTGTTTATGTGATCGCTAAGGATTACATTTTGTGGGATTTTGTGTTCCAGCACTTCCAGTTGGAACGTACAGTATCAAACAGGGTGCTCATTAGGATGTTTATTTTTAGTGGACGTGGCACATTACCTTCGTAGTTAGCTGAGAAAGGCAGTATAGAAGTATTCACGGCAAGGGCCTTTTCGACGAAAATGTTATCAGCCAGAAAACTCAATTGTCTGTAGTCATCCTCAGCTCGCTCGTAATCCTGAGGATTACCTGCCATTCCTAGAACACCGAGGATGATGAGATTGCGATTAGATATCTTTCTATTGTCGTATGTATTGTTCCTCTTTTCGTACCATGGAATATCAGCATGAATACGAATATTCAGTGAATTGTTAGATCCAAGTAGGTAAGAAATTAGTGTTTAGCGTCTTCCAGGCGACGCTCATTTTTTAAGTTAACTCTCAACAGTCTGGGTTTATCCTGATGAGGTGAATCACGCCGTCTAGTTAAACGAGTCAATGCTAACGGCACTACAGTTCCAAGTTTCATTAGTTCACACAGTTCCTTCCATTTTCTTCTTCATGCCTTTGACGGCCTTTGAAAAGAGTGCATTCTGGCTCCGGAACGTCAGTACAAATGACACTCAATGAATGTGCATCACGATTAATGGATATGTTATTTCGTTTCTTCGAAGCCTTATCTGTTTTGCGATCAGTGTTGTTTAACGGCGCGCTTTTTAGTATCGGATTGTGTTGAATGTGTTTCAGACCTTCCCATGGCACGCGGATCATGGGAGCGGCTCAGCTGTGCTAGGTTGAATGTCTGTATGTTAATCATCGCGTTTTTCGCCTTCTTGCCTCCATAGAAACGGAGATGAAACACGATCTCCACATTCAAGTTCAGGCTTCAGTTTGCTAATAATAAATCATTTAACAAAGCTTTAATTCTCTGTATGCGCTCCTCTAAATTCAAAATCCCCATATTAGTTTCATTCTGTGAGCTCGCAGTCGTCTTGGTACAGTTTTTGGTTTCAATTCTGCATACATGACAGATATAGCATACTCCTGTCGTTTTATCTTTATTGTTAATTGCCTTTATTGAAATATGTTCTTTATCACAGAATTCTCCATTTGCGAAGCTAATTAAAGGGATCTTGTTTGTCAGTGAATGGAACATTTCCATCAGAATAAATCGACCTCGTAGCATACAATCAGAACTAACCACTCATATGACTGTATTGTGCGAAATTGACAAAACTCAATATGAGCAAAACGCTCATATCAAGTCATATTTTGATTTAATCGATTTGAGAAATGAGCTACGCTAATTCAGAAACTTGAGTTTCATGAATCGATAGATCAGAGGGTGCACCACGCGTACGATCTTGCAACACACAGTGCTTATCCGGCCACATGTGCAGAGAACGTGTTGTTTTGATGACCGATGTTCTGCACTTGTGAGGCCGTCGAAGAAGTGATTACTCATCCGTAAAGATTATGTTTAAAATCATATCTCAAAAACATCATTGTAGCCAAACAGAAAATCACAGTGCAACGCGGTATATGGAGTAAAAGTTTTTTGAATTTAGCGAGTTAATACGGACAGTCGCATAACGTACGCCTTGAGATTGATCATCAAAGTGAAAATTATAACACATTCTAAGCGCATTATTTCATCCGGTAATGCGTTCTATATCGAGCAGTTTTCGACCGCAATATATTACTGTAGCTATAAAATCAAGAAGTTAGGTTAGGCATTGCATTGGAGGTTGGCGTGTTCGAATGCCATAATATGCCTTCAGTAAATAATTAAGACGGTGATATTCACTTAAACGAATTTTAATTATCATTCCCTACGTAGTGCTACGCACTCGTTCTTTGAGTTTTTACATCAGATCGTGAAATAGAAACGTTTTTAACGAGCAACCATATAGTTTGCACGATCCTAAATCCTGTTTGATAGAATTTACCATGACAGGGCGCGTATTTGAACAAAGTATCAGAATAAGGTTTCTGCAATAAATCTCCGAGAATCTTCTTCAGCAGAGACTGGATAAGTCACAATTTACGAAAGTTTTACAATGGTGACTGAGGTTCACTGGTTGTAGTTCAGAGGAGAGCTTCAATGACAGACTGACTAGTGGGATGCAGGCATAATCCAAGGCGCAGCATGTTACATGTGACACGCCGTTAAATGATCAAACACATTTCATATTTCAATATCATTTGCGTATGACATCATATTACACCCAATAGAATTAGAGCACTGCTGTTAACCTCCTTCAAGCGATATTGAAAATAGATCTACATTACGTACGCACGAGAGTTTCATAATTTAAAATGTTTCGGATAAATAAACAGTCAGATTCCGAATGAACAATATCTCATGCTGCGCTGAAAGCGATACGCAATACTCGCTCGATCAAACTCAAGTGCACGCTGATGGTGTGATCCATGATCACAAGGCGAAAACCATATTTGTTTCTTAGAACCTAGCGGACAATCGTCTGTATTGTTTTCGAAATAGCCTTTTTCAGTTGTCGAGAGCAGATCGAGCATTGAAGGCATATCTCTTCACCTGTATCGTGTATTGCTTTGAACTATAATCACGTTCAAAGCAATTTCGTCAAACAGCTGCTGGAAGATGGCAGCAGTGGAGATCTGAGAAATTTTGTTAGTCTTCTGCAAAATCGGCAGATTAGAGCCTTCCATGTTCAAGATTCTAGTATGATATTTCGAGGCTATCAAGCGTAGCTTGCCGAGTAGAACCGTATTACACAATTTCGGGGCTGCTGGTGGACGATTAATTACACCGATTGTGCAATCTTCGCCTGTAGCGGTTGTGAACAAACACCATAGCGTGTTCTGAAGCACCAAGTCAGAATCTTTCACTTCTTTGCACTGTAGTCTATGATCATAAAAGAGTGCCACACCTCCTCCACGTGACGCATGGTCTCGGCAGAGCAGTGACATGCCAGCATTCTTTAACTCACAATCGTGGATTTCTGGGTTCAGCCAAGTTTCGGTAAGGGTAATCAGCTGAGGTCGTTTAGTTTCAAACCGAGAAGAAAGTTCGGCAAATATGTTAATCGAGCAATAGGCTTTGGTGAAGAGGCATCCAAGAACAGTTTTGGTAGGCAAAGATGGATGGTGTCATGTGATGACATAATCTGAGACAACCGTCATTGTCACGCCGACTCCGGAAGAGTCGGCACTTTTCTGTTTTTTGACAAGTTAAACAACATATCGGTCGTTTTGAATTGAGTGGCGCAACTCGAATCCTCTTGTTAACCAAAAACGATTCATTTATCTGGCTCCAGTCCAGACAAGGGAGTAGTTTGGGGTGGCATTGCGTTCGATTACTCATTGTGTGTCCCAGGTAAAGATACATTTCGTGGTTCAGTTTATAGGGCTGCATTAATCCGGACAGTATTTAGTGCGGAGTTTGTCTGCACTATATATATATATATATATATATATATATATTTATATATTGATAGGGTTTACTTTATTACTTGACTTCATTTTTTGGATCAAATTCATTATTCTGTGCCATATCGAACCTGCCATTTTAGATGACTACAAATGTGCATTATCAAAACGACGCATCACAATTTGGCATAATATATTTCATTCTAAATGCTTTAGTTCAAAAGTACTCTGTATACTGCATATTTGAGATATAATCAGAATTATTGCCAATCCATATTTATATTTATATAATTTTCCGATTACTACAAAGTAGTTCATTTTCAAACAAATTGTCACCGCAAATAACATGCTGAACGATCAAAATTGTCAGATCTGTCAAACTAGCGTTTGCATCCAGTGAGCTTCTAGAGATTTGTAATGCAATATACGTAAGTAATACGCTCGAATCCGAATTAAATGCACCTCCGTTATCACATATCAATGCCAAGGATATGCATCCTGCGATGCCATACACATTTTAATAAATGAGTCGGTATGACTGACTAACGTTTTTAATAACCGGCGGAGATTTCAACTAACTGGTGATGCTGGAACCGGTGCCATCCTATTGGTCATAAATTATTTACCCTGTGTATTACATTTCGATATAATTTATAGCACAAATGCTGCCATGACTCGCGGTGACACCAATTAGTACCTAGATGCAAATATCATTGTTTTAACAATGATTATTCGCTTTTTACACTTATCTAACAACGTTAATTTCTATGTACCAGCATCCTCGCTCATTAATAATCTTAATTAGAAATCACCATGCTATGTTCTTTAACAGTTTTGCTAGAAGGTAAATCCTAGTTCTTTCACAGATTTAAAATTGCATTTTTTACTAATGTAACTCAACATTGGGTTTACCTACTTCCTGACTTATGATAAAATCAACTATGAAGCTTCATAATGCATCTGATTCATGACTTGAAATCTGGATCAAGCACGCATGAATGCAGGATTTTAGTTCGATTGACTTAAAGTAGATTTTAGTTATTTTAAAATGTTGATCCCTCTCAAAGGGCGTAGCTCCGAATGCGATAAATTGGATCACAAAATTAAAATTGAAAAAGATGGCTACCTTGAACATCTTTAGTGCCATTCGATTGAATCAAAAAAATTATAGTTTGACGAACTTACGATTTTGTTGTCGTCATCAGATGGAGGCAGTGAGATTGCGTTTAATGAGCCTTGTAACAGAAAATAAAAAGTTAACAAAGTTGTAGTTGAATGTCACTGTTAAATAGGGTCCGTACAACGAACCACCATGTTTACACACTTAATCACAAAATGATTGTAGGTAAAGCACTTAATTCGTTTTTGTCCACCTGCTTCTATTGACAAGAGTAAGTGAAATAGCGGCTCACTGACGTCTCAAATTCAGCATGCTTCGGGCAGGTTGAGTTCGCAATTCCATGAAGGCGGCCCACCCAGGGAATGAAAACCCTCACATCAAACTTCCACTGCCTTGGGAATACATCCGATCATGGAAATATTTTAGTACTCAAGCTCTAAGAGAACGTTGAAGCCCAAGTCCCGCTAGGCAGACCGAATTTGTAATCAACTTCTTCCGTTACAACTTATACGACAGCATCTTTGTCCGAACGTATCAGCCTAACTGTTCCTTTGGATCCGGTGGTGCGGTGGAGATGAAGAACTTGTTGCCTGGGCATAAGAGGTTCTCCATATTGAACTACACTGTCCTACATATAAACGCACCAATCGAGAGGAGACGAAATTCCGGTTCTCAGGATAATAACACGGGATCCATCAAAAACGGTTGAAAGCTATGGCTCGACTGGCGTAGATCTCAGATCCTAGGGCGCTTCCGAAGGAGGAAGAGAATGTTAGGTCTCATTAAAAGGCTTCAGCGAGCCTCAAGCTGAACAACCCCAGTCAGAAATGTGAAGTCTTTCCATGGATTGCTATCCTCATTAGGTGTATGGGGATTAGGAATCAACCAACAAGCACACTGTATGTTTGTGAACAAACACCATAGCGTGTCAGTGAATTGTTAGATCCAAGTAGGTAAGAAATTAGTGTTTAGCGTCTTCCAGGCGACGCTCATTTTTTAAGTTAACTCTCAACATTCTGGGTTTATCCTGATGAGGTGAATCACGCCGTCTAGTTAAACGAGTCAATGCTAACGGCACTACAGTTCCAAGTTTCATTAGTTCACACAGTTCCTTCCATTTTCTTCTTCATGCCTTTGACGGCCTTTGAAAAGAGTGCATTCTGGCTCCGGAACGTCAGTACAAATGACACTCAATGAATGTGCATCACGATTAATGGATATGTTATTTCGTTTCTTCGAAGCCTTATCTGTTTTGCGATTAGTGTTGTTTAACGGCGCGCTTTTTAGTATCGGATTGTGTTGAATGTGTTTCAGACCTTCCCAAGGCACGCGGATCATGGGAGCGGCTCAGCTGTGCTAGGTTGAATGTCTGTATGTTAATCATCGCGTTTATCGCCTACTTGCCTCCATAGAAACGGAGATAAAACACGATCTCCACATTGAAGTTTAGGCTTCAGTTTGCTTAATAATAAATCATTCAACAAACCTTTAATTCTCTGTATGCGCTCCTCTAAATTCAAAATCCCCATATTAGTTTCATTCTGTGAGCTCGCAGTCGTCTTGGTACAGTTTTTGGTTGCAATTCTGCATACATGAAAGACGTAGCATACTCCTGTCGTTTTATCTTTATTGTCAATTGTCTTTATTAAAATATGTTCTTTATCACAGAATTCTCCATTTGCGAAGCTAACTAAAGGGATCTAAGTTTGTCGATGAATGGAGCATTTCCATCAGAATAAATCGACCTCGTAGCATACAATCAGAACTAACCACTCATATGACTGTATTGTGCGAAATTGACAAAACTCAATATGAGCAAAACGCTCATATCAAGTCATATTTTGATTTAATCGATTTGAGAAATGAGCTACGCTAATTCAGAAACTTGAGTTTCATGGATCGATAGATCAGAGGGTGCACCACGCGTACGATCTTGCAACACACAGTGCTTATCCGGCCACATGTGCAGAGAACGTGTTGTTTTGGTGACCGATGTTCTGCACTTGTGAGGCCGTCGAAGAAGTGATTACTCATCCGTAAAGATTATGTTTAAAATCATATCTCAAAAACATCATTGTAGCTAAACAAAAATCACAGTGCAACGCGGTATATGGAGTAAAAGTTTTTTGAATTTAGCGAGTTAATACGGGCAGTCGCATAACGTACGCCTTGAGATTGATCATCAAAGTGAAAATTATAACACATTCTAAGCGCATTATTTCATCCGGTAATGCGTTCTATATCAAGCAGTTTTCGACCGCAATATATTACTGTAGCTATGAAATCAAGAAGTTAGGTTAGGCAAAGCATAGGAGGTTGGCGTGTTCGAATGCCATAATATGCCTTCAGTAAATAATTAAGACGGTGATATTCACTTAAACCAATTTTAATTATCATTCTCTACGTAGTGCTACGCACTCGTTCTGTGAGTTTTTATATCAGATCGTGAAATAGAAACGTTTTTAACAAGCAACCATATAGTTTGCACGATCCTAGATCCTGTTTGATAGAATGTACCATGACAGGACGCGTATTTGAACAAAGTATCAGAATAAGGTTTCTGCAATAAATCTCCGAGAATCTTCTTCAGCACTAACTGGATAAGTCACAATTTACGAAAGTGTTACAATGGTGACTCGATTTGAGGTTCACTCGTTGTAGTTTAGAGGAGAACTTCAATGACAGACTGACTAGTGGGATGCAGGCATAATCCAAGGCGCAGCATGTTACATGTGGCACGCCGTTATATGATCAAACACATTTCCATATTTCGATATCATTTGCATATGACATCATATTACACCCAATAGAATTAGAGTACTGCTGTTCACCTCCTTCAAGCGATATTGAAAATAGATCTACATCACGTTCGCACGAGAGTTTCATAATTTATAATGTTTCGGATAGATAAACAGTCAGATTCCGGATAAACAATGCATCATGCTGCGCTGAAAGCGATACGCAATACTCGCTCGATCAAACTCAAGTGCACGTTGATGGTGTGATCCATGATCAAAAGCCGAAAACCATATTTGTTTCTTAGAACCTAGCGGACAATCGTCTGTAATGTTTTCGGCATAGTCTTCTTCAGTTGTCGAGAACAGATTGAGCATTGAAGGCATATATCTTCACCTGTATCGTGTATTGCTTTGAACTATAATCACGTTCAAAGCAATTCAGTCAAATAGCTGCTGGAAGATGGCAGCAGTGGAGATCTGAGAAATTATGTTAGTCTTCTGCAAGTTCGGCAGATTAAAGCCTTCCATGATCAAGATTCTCGTATGATATCTTGAGGGAAATCAAGCGTAGCTTGTCGAGTAGAACCGTATTACACAATTTCGGGGCTGCTGGTGGACGATTAATTACACCGATTGTGCAATCTTCGCCTGTAGCGGTTGTGAACAAACACCATAGCGTGTCCTGAAGCACCAAGTCGGAATCTTTCATTTCTTCACACCGTAGTCTATGATCATAATAGAGTGCCACACCTCCTCCACGTGACGCACGGTTTCGGCGGAGCAGTGACATGCCAGCATTCTTTAACTCACAATCGCGGATTTCTTGGTTCAGCCAAGTTTCGGTAATGGTAATCAGCTGAGGTCGTTCAGTTTCAAACCGAGGGACAAGTTCGGCAAATATGTTAATCAAGCAATAGGCTTTGGTAAAGAGGTATCCAAGAACAGTTTTGGTAAGCAAAGATGGATGGTGTCATGTGATGACATAATCTGAGAACCGTCATTGTCACGCCGACTCCGGAAGAGTCGGCACTTTTCTGTTTTTGGACAAGTTAAGTAGCATATCGGTCGTTTTAAGTTGAGTGGTGCAACTCGAATCCTCTAGTTAACCAAAAACGATTTCTTTATCTAGCTCCAGTCTACACTAGGGAGTAGTTTGGGGTGGCATTGCGTTCGATTGCTCATTGTGTGTCTCAGGTAAAAATCCATTTCTTGGTTCAGTTCATAGGGCTCCATCAATCCAGAGAGTATTTAGTGCAGAGTTTGTCTGCATTTATATGAGTGTTTATGTGATCGCTAAGGATTACATTTTGTGGGATTTTGTGTTCCATCACTTCCAGTTGGAACGTACAGTATCAAACATGGTGCTCATTGTGATGTTTATTTTTAGTGGACGTGGCACATTACCTTCGTAGTTTGCTAAGAAAGGCAGTCTGAAAGTATTCACGGAAACGGCCATTTCGACTAAAATGTTATCAGCCAGAAAACTCGATTGTCTGTAGTCATCCTCAGCTCACTCGTAATCTTGAGGATTACCTGCCATTCCTGGAACACCGAGGATGATGAGATTGCGACTAGATATCTTTCTATTGTCGTATGTATTGTTCCTCTTTTCGTACCATGGAATATCAGCATGAATACGAATATTCAGTGAATTGTTAGATCCAAGTAGGTAAGAAATTAGTGTTTAGCGTCTTCGAGGCGATGCTCATTTTTTAAGTTAACTCTCAACAGTCTGGGTTTATCCTGATGAGGTGAATCACGCCGTCTAGTTAAACGAGTCAATGCTAACGGCACTACAGTTCCAAGTTTCATTAGTTCACACAGTTCCTTCCATTTTCTTCTTCATGCCTTTGACGGCCTTTGAAAAGAGTGCATTCTGGCTCCGGAACGTCAGTACAAATGACACTCAATGAATGTGCATCACGATTAATGGATATGTTATTTCGTTTCTTCGAAGCCTTATCTGTTTTGCGATTAGTGTTGTTTAACGGCGCGCTTTTTAGTATCGGATTGTGTTGAATGTGTTTCAGACCTTCCCAAGGCACGCGGATCATGGGAGCGGCTCAGCTGTGCTAGGTTGAATGTCTGTATGTTAATCATCGCGTTTATCGCCTACTTGCCTCCATAGAAACGGAGATAAAACACGATCTCCACATTGAAGTTTAGGCTTCAGTTTGCTTAATAATAAATCATTCAACAAACCTTTAATTCTCTGTATGCGCTCCTCTAAATTCAAAATCCCCATATTAGTTTCATTCTGTGAGCTCGCAGTCGTCTTGGTACAGTTTTTGGTTGCAATTCTGCATACATGAAAGACGTAGCATACTCCTGTCGTTTTATCTTTATTGTCAATTGTCTTTATTAAAATATGTTCTTTATCACAGAATTCTCCATTTGCGAAGCTAACTAAAGGGATCTAAGTTTGTCGATGAATGGAGCATTTCCATCAGAATAAATCGACCTCGTAGCATACAATCAGAACTAACCACTCATATGACTGTATTGTGCGAAATTGACAAAACTCAATATGAGCAAAACGCTCATATCAAGTCATATTTTGATTTAATCGATTTGAGAAATGAGCTACGCTAATTCAGAAACTTGAGTTTCATGAATCGATAGATCAGAGGGTGCACCACGCGTACGATCTTGCAACACACAGTGCTTATCCGGCCACATGTGCAGAGAACGTGTTGTTTTGGTGACCGATGTTCTGCACTTGTGAGGCCGTCGAAGAAGTGATTACTCATCCGTAAAGATTATGTTTAAAATCATATCTCAAAAACATCATTGTAGCTAAACAAAAATCACAGTGCAACGCGGTATATGGAGTAAAAGTTTTTTGAATTTAGCGAGTTAATACGGGCAGTCGCATAACGTACGCCTTGAGATTGATCATCAAAGTGAAAATTATAACACATTCTAAGCGCATTATTTCATCCGGTAATGCGTTCTATATCAAGCAGTTTTCGACCGCAATATATTACTGTAGCTATGAAATCAAGAAGTTAGGTTAGGCAAAGCATAGGAGGTTGGCGTGTTCGGATGCCATAATATGCCTTCAGTAAATAATTAAGACGGTGATATTCACTTAAACCAATTTTAATTATCATTCTCTACGTAGTGCTACGCACTCGTTCTGTGAGTTTTTATATCAGATCGTGAAATAGAAACGTTTTTAACAAGCAACCATATAGTTTGCACGATCCTAGATCCTGTTTGATAGAATGTACCATGACAGGACGCGTATTTGAACAAAGTATCAGAATAAGGTTTCTGCAATAAATCTCCGAGAATCTTCTTCAGCACTAACTGGATAAGTCACAATTTACGAAAGTGTTACAATGGTGACTCGATTTGAGGTTCACTCGTTGTAGTTTAGAGGAGAACTTCAATGACAGACTGACTAGTGGGATGCAGGCATAATCCAAGGCGCAGCATGTTACATGTGGCACGCCGTTATATGATCAAACACATTTCCATATTTCGATATCATTTGCATATGACATCATATTACACCCAATAGAATTAGAGTACTGCTGTTCACCTCCTTCAAGCGATATTGAAAATAGATCTACATCACGTTCGCACGAGAGTTTCATAATTTATAATGTTTCGGATAGATAAACAGTCAGATTCCGGATAAACAATGCATCATGCTGCGCTGAAAGCGATACGCAATACTCGCTCGATCAAACTCAAGTGCACGTTGATGGTGTGATCCATGATCAAAAGCCGAAAACCATATTTGTTTCTTAGAACCTAGCGGACAATCGTCTGTAATGTTTTCGGCATAGTCTTCTTCAGTTGTCGAGAACAGATTGAGCATTGAAGGCATATATCTTCACCTGTATCGTGTATTGCTTTGAACTATAATCACGTTCAAAGCAATTCAGTCAAATAGCTGCTGGAAGATGGCAGCAGTGGAGATCTGAGAAATTATGTTAGTCTTCTGCAAGTTCGGCAGATTAAAGCCTTCCATGATCAAGATTCTCGTATGATATCTTGAGGGAAATCAAGCGTAGCTTGTCGAGTAGAACCGTATTACACAATTTCGGGGCTGCTGGTGGACGATTAATTACACCGATTGTGCAATCTTCGCCTGTAGCGGTTGTGAACAAACACCATAGCGTGTCCTGAAGCACCAAGTCGGAATCTTTCATTTCTTCACACCGTAGTCTATGATCATAATAGAGTGCCACACCTCCTCCACGTGACGCACGGTTTCGGCGGAGCAGTGACATGCCAGCATTCTTTAACTCACAATCGCGGATTTCTTGGTTCAGCCAAGTTTCGGTAATGGTAATCAGCTGAGGTCGTTCAGTTTCAAACCGAGGGACAAGTTCGGCAAATATGTTAATCAAGCAATAGGCTTTGGTAAAGAGGTATCCAAGAACAGTTTTGGTAAGCAAAGATGGATGGTGTCATGTGATGACATAATCTGAGAACCGTCATTGTCACGCCGACTCCGGAAGAGTCGGCACTTTTCTGTTTTTGGACAAGTTAAGTAGCATATCGGTCGTTTTAAGTTGAGTGGTGCAACTCGAATCCTCTAGTTAACCAAAAACGATTTCTTTATCTAGCTCCAGTCTACACTAGGGAGTAGTTTGGGGTGGCATTGCGTTCGATTGCTCATTGTGTGTCTCAGGTAAAAATCCATTTCTTGGTTCAGTTCATAGGGCTCCATCAATCCAGAGAGTATTTAGTGCAGAGTTTGTCTGCATTTATATGAGTGTTTATGTGATCGCTAAGGATTACATTTTGTGGGATTTTGTGTTCCATCACTTCCAGTTGGAACGTACAGTATCAAACATGGTGCTCATTGTGATGTTTATTTTTAGTGGACGTGGCACATTACCTTCGTAGTTTGCTAAGAAAGGCAGTCTGAAAGTATTCACGGAAACGGCCATTTCGACTAAAATGTTATCAGCCAGAAAACTCGATTGTCTGTAGTCATCCTCAGCTCACTCGTAATCTTGAGGATTACCTGCCATTCCTGGAACACCGAGGATGATGAGATTGCGACTAGATATCTTTCTATTGTCGTATGTATTGTTCCTCTTTTCGTACCATGGAATATCAGCATGAATACGAATATTCAGTGAATTGTTAGATCCAAGTAGGTAAGAAATTAGTGTTTAGCGTCTTCGAGGCGATGCTCATTTTTTAAGTTAACTCTCAACAGTCTGGGTTTATCCTGATGAGGTGAATCACGCCGTCTAGTTAAACGAGTCAATGCTAACGGCACTACAGTTCCAAGTTTCATTAGTTCACACAGTTCCTTCCATTTTCTTCTTCATGCCTTTGACGGCCTTTGAAAAGAGTGCATTCTGGCTCCGGAACGTCAGTACAAATGACACTCAATGAATGTGCATCACGATTAATGGATATGTTATTTCGTTTCTTCGAAGCCTTATCTGTTTTGCGATTAGTGTTGTTTAACGGCGCGCTTTTTAGTATCGGATTGTGTTGAATGTGTTTCAGACCTTCCCAAGGCACGCGGATCATGGGAGCGGCTCAGCTGTGCTAGGTTGAATGTCTGTATGTTAATCATCGCGTTTATCGCCTACTTGCCTCCATAGAAACGGAGATAAAACACGATCTCCACATTGAAGTTTAGGCTTCAGTTTGCTTAATAATAAATCATTCAACAAACCTTTAATTCTCTGTATGCGCTCCTCTAAATTCAAAATCCCCATATTAGTTTCATTCTGTGAGCTCGCAGTCGTCTTGGTACAGTTTTTGGTTTCAATTCTGCATACATGACAGATGTAGCATACTCCTGTCGTTTTATCTGTATTGTAATTGTTTTTTTTTAAAATATGTTCTTTATCACAGAATTCTCCATTCGCGAAGCTAACTAAAGGGATCTAAGTTTGTCGGTGAATGGAGCATTTCCATCAGAATAAATCGAACTCGTAGCATACAATCAGAACTAACCACTCATATGACTGTATTGTGCGAAATTGACAAAACTCAATATGAGCAAAACGCTCATATCAAGTCATATTTTGATTTAATCGATTTGAGAAATGAGCTACGCTAATTCAGAAACTTGAGTTTCATGGATCGATAGATCAGAGGGTGCACCAGCGCGTACGATCTTGCAACACACAGTGCTTATCCGGCCACATGTGCAGAGAACGTGTTGTTTTGGTGACCGATGTTCTGCACTTGTGAGGCCGTCGAAGAAGTGATTACTCATCCGTAAAGATTATGTTTAAAATCATATCTCAAAAACATCATTGTAGCCAAACAAAAATCACAGTGCAACGCGGTATATGGAGTAAAAGTTTTTTGAATTTAGCGAGTTAATACGGACAGTCGCATAACGTACGCCTTGAGATTGATCGTCAAAATGAAAATTATAACACATTCTAAGCGCATTATTTCATCCGGTGTGGCGTTCTATATCAGCAGTTTCTGACCGTAATATAATACGGTCTCTTTCCGATTGAGAAGATGTCATCATAAGGTTTCCGCAATGTGTGCCTAACCCATCTCCACTTTCTTTTACTGATCTACTGGGCGACCGGCTTCTCAACAGGAATCTGCCACAGATCTTGATTCTATATCTTTTCTGGCCATTTCACCCCAATAATTCGACGAAGGCAATTATTGTGGAATGATTGTAAGCGGCCAGAAGAATTTGCTCTCACTCGCCATGTTTGTCATCCATAGAGTAGCACGGATTTGACGTTTCTTCTGAATATATGTAGTTTCGTGCGTTTTTATAGAACCTTCGAGCCCCAAATGGGTTTCAAAGCTATGAATGCGTATCTTGCTTTGTCGATCTTAGCGACTATGTCTTCGTCCGTGCCACCACTTATTGAAACAATGCTGCGTGATGTCTTTGACTGCTTTAACATTGATGGTGATTGATGGGTGCTTATCAGTTAGCACACGGAGGACTTCTGTTTTTTCGGTATTCACGCGTAGTCCTGCATATGAAGCAAAGTGTGCTAGTCTATCGGCCTTTCTCTGAAAACGTTGTGGGTCAGGTGATATCAAGCAGACATGATCAGCGTATTCCAGATCCTCCAAATGATATCCTCGTCCTTCTGCGTCAACCCGTGAGTATTTGTGCTGGGCTTGATTCTATACCGGTGGATGGCGTACTACTCTGTTACAGGAGCGCTTAATACGGATCAAATTTAGCATCCTGGCTTTGTTTCATTATTTAATTCGGTTCTTTTACTGGCGTTTCTGCTTTATCATTAGATTGGCAATGGTAATGGCTGGACATTTTATGTTCAAAACGCCATTTTCTGCGAAATCAGCAAACTGCTGACGAAAACTGTGTACCTCCATCGGTTCTGAGACTTCACAGTTTAGTCATTCCAAAAGCAGTAGAACATGAAATTCATGCGTTTGTAATGTACATCCACGGTAGACATCAACCAAAGGAGGTTAACAATAACAAGAAGCTCAACATTAACCATAGGATAACGATATACTTTGAGTGATCATAGAAAATCATCCCAAAATCAAATGGGACAATCACATACCGCATGGTTCTTCATATGTTTATCACGTTTAGATGGGAAAACCTCGACAGATTTGAAACGTGTTTTTTCTAAAAGCAAAATGTTTAAAGTAAAACAAACTCTCTCGAGAAACTATTACGACGAATATTCAACCACGAATGCGGAATCCTTAAAAATTTGAGTGTTTTTGCTTTCGAGTGAGGCTATCAGGCTTTAGCAAGTGTTAAAGGGGAGGGTTTTCATTATGCAAGATTTTGAATACCAACAGGAGGTCACTCCGCATAGGTCGTTGAAAATATCGTGTAGATTCAGGTTAACATTCGATGTTTGATACGGAATTTTCTGTAACGGTGGACCAACTTTGTCTCACAATGATAAATTCTGTCAAGAAGTTCGATATACTTTCACAGACATGATGCCCTGGTTTGAGTGGCATATTCCATAACAGGAAGTAAACACGTAATAATTAACCAGGGTAAGGTTTCGGGGTGAAAATCCTGAAAATCCATTTTACAGGTCACATGTTAGAAGAGGCATTATTCCCCACATTCCGGCAATGATATTCAAGATTAGGTTGGAGGATACCCATAGTAGAACTTGCGTGCCAAGATGATACGTTTGATGCAGAGATTTTCAAGCCGGAACAGTTTACATATCGCAGGGTTAAATGGTAACACACTTATATGTGACCAACAAAATAAGGTGAACATATCCCGTTGTTATGCCATACATTAATTAACAGACATGCTTCTTTTCCAACGCGAAACCTGTGAAGTACGTGTGTAATTTTGTCTTCGCCAAGGGAATTCTTTCAGTTTAGTTGACCAAGATCCCATCCAGCCAACCATTAACAGTCATTTCACTTAATAATTCCAAACTTGTTAAACTTGGTAAAATTTGATATGAGATACAACTCTTAACATTGAAGACAATTGAGGAAGACGTTGCTGAGGCATCGGCGGTATCTTGAGCGGAGTGAGTCACGGGTTTGTACACAGAATACTTCTGGTTTTATTCTTGATCGCTGATTTAGTATTTTGTAGAGAAGCTAGTTCCATGGGAATTGCACGCGATTTTCTCTTGCCAAAGTCGCAACGTGATTCTGTATCTTACAGAATTGCCTCCTTACCAAAATTAAAATTTAGTTATGCGAAACGTTTTTTTTGTATCTAACCACTTCTTAGTTCTAATCCGGATAACAACTGTTAGTTGTGGTTGCAAACGGGTAGTATCACGCCCACAGCCAATTATGAAAATACTGTTAAACATTGCAGATACGTCATCCCGTGTTCCGTGCTCCAAATGCTTTCAATGATGTCACAGTGCATGCAAATATTTTTAATAACTTTTTCCCGTTTTGTGGTTCTTCGGTTATCCCTGACATAAGTGCAGCTTGTTCATCGAGATTTCCAAATACAGTCACTTTGAACATGTTGCCTGCTTCCGCCCGCACGTACCATTCAAATTGGCGGCTTTTATTGTACGCACTTTAGCTAGCATCGGACAGCAGGCAGCCTTGGCTCGCACGCTTCATAGCCTCGACGTCGATGTGTGCTGTTTGTCGGAAACACGCATGCATAACTCTATCTCAGTTACACGATTGTCTAATTATTCGAACATACGCAAGTCAAACTATCTACGTTTGTTCACTGATGACGATGCCGTGGTATCTGGTCAATCTGGTGTCGGAATCGTCTTGAGTGATCGAGCTTAGGACGCACTGTTAGACTGGATCCCAGTCAACGGTCGCCTTTATGCACTATGGCGATAAGGTTCTGGCAAGGAAGTTCGATTTCGCAACCAATCCCGCCACCTGTTAGTGGTTGCTGCTTAAGCACCGACTAATTGTAGCTTTGAACTTGACAAGGATGAGTGTTACGGAAGATTGCAAGAACTCATTAGACTTGCATCGAAGAGTGACATCGTTGTCTTAGCTGGAGATATGAACGCACGTGTTCTCGATTGCAATCGTAATGACAACGGTGAAAGACAGATTAGCTTGTGCTCAGAGTACACCCTCTACGTGGTCAGCACTAAATTCCGACATTCGAAGCGTTACTGCTTCACCTGAAAGAATCCATTTGTGGCCTTGTTCACAAAAATTGACCATATTGCTATCAGCTTCTCGTAGCGAGGGAGTGTGCAAGACTGCCGTTCATACTGGGGCACCTGTCCAGAGTCACTTTCTGCTGTAGTCTGCGCTAAGCTCTCGCTGCCTTTGGCGGGAAACTTAGAAACGTTGCAAGGCAGTGGAATGTTGCCAGGCTTAATGTTCTCACGGTTCTCCGAGGAATTCAGGCTAATTAGAGTTGGCATCATTTTTCAGTTCCCCAAAATACGAGAGCGAAGAAACACATTTCGTAGATCAACTATAATGATATTCCATGACATGGAAGCAGCATTCCATTCAATAGATCGCAAAAGTGTTTGGTAATGTCTGTTGAGACATGGAATGACCGACAAGTATGTTTTGATCTTTAAAGCATTATATTGGCGAACTTCGGGCATGGTTCGAGCGTACGGACAATTGTCGTCCCGTTCAATATATCTAGCGCGGTGCATCAGGGCTGTCTTATCACGCCGTTCGTATATTTACTTCGCGATCGACGTTGTCCCCAGGAAGGCTTCAGCTGGTCTAGGGGTGCAAGTGTTGAATTTCTGCCAGGGGAGATCTCCCAATCTAGAGTATGTGGATGACATCGCACTTCTGGGAGATGACCCTCATATAATAAATCAAGCTCCGGACCACCTGGCACCTGAAGCTCCAAGGTATTGCGATGTGAAAACACTTACTCAAGATTGGTGCTGCTCTCTTCCGAATTTCACGGTGTGCGATGTTAATCTTCAATTGGTAGAAAGCTTTACTCACCTTGTCTCTCAAGATGTTCGCAAAGCTGGTGTAGCCTTTGCTAACATTCTCCACATGAGGCGTCGACACAGTGTTTCACGCCATACTTAAGGTCGAATGTACAACGCAGTGGTGCGTACTACACTACCCTATGGCTGCAAAACCTGGTCTTTCGGAGCGGATAATGTTCGTCGGCTTTCGGTTTTGACACACGTTACCGGCTCCCATTCGGTGGCAGCATCGCGTTACAAATCTATATGTCTGCAAGCGCGTGTTAAGATCAATTGGCCACGGACTGATAGGAATGATTATGTTTGCTTGTTTGCGATACACAATGAAAAGAGCACCGCATGGTCACTCTTTTGCAGTGGTGCCAGCTATTGAATATGCTCTACCGTGGTTGCTTCATTCGTTAAGACACGTTCAATGGTTGAAGTTTGGTCCATACCCCATCTAAGAGTTGGCTAGTCAACGTAGTCGTACAATGAAGCAATTTCGATAGCTTCCATAAATTTATTTTTAATTGAATGCAAGGAGTGCTTACTTCTTCATCAGAATGTGAGTATTCTAGTAGCTTGAGATGTAATGTAAGGATTAGATTAGTTTGTGATTAAAAGATTTTTATGATAGTGGCGTGCGGTAAATGATGCTTATCGTACATTCGCATCCGTGTGTTAGTGCAGGAGCACGGTTGACTACGATAAGTTTTACGTCTGGTGAAAGCTATGCGTGGGAAAAGTTCCAGTTGATATTGATAGTGGTCATCATGTCGGTCATTAGAAAATTGATATTCAGAGGACTGGGCACATTGCCTTTGTAGTTGTATGATTCAAGAATTTTAAAAGTCTCAACTACGATTTTATCACGAGATCAAATTGTTTAAATCATGTTGCTTTGGTTCCGAAGTTGATACTTGGTCAACATTTACGGGGACACCGAGTAATATGAAAGTACATGATGTTGACTTGTCTTGACAAGTGAATTGACGTATTCTTTTCCAGCTTGGTAATTCAAATCAGGACAAGATCTGAGTAGATATGCATTAAGTATGACTTATTCCATCTCAGATTTAGTTCGTAATGTCACCCTTAATAGGGACAGCCGGTTAACGTGTGGGGATCATTCACACCTAGTTAAGCGTGTCAACGAAAGAAGTTCTATTGTTATCCAGCACATTTGTTTACAGAGCTTAGCCCATTCCTTGAACGTTTGTGCTTGTTTTGCTTTAAAAAGTGTATCTGTAGACTACGGTAGATTTGTGTAGATTACACTGAGAGCGTTATCTGTCCTCTTTGAAAGAGCGGTAGTGTTGCGTTTCTTGTTTGGATCTGATCTGGAACCAGACGGTTGGGATTTCTGGCTTAAGTGTTCGCTAATTTATCAAAGGAGGACCACGGTAAGCAGCATTCACTAGGTCCATTTTTATCACACCCGGATTAGCTTTCACTACACTAAGTTAAGGGAGCACCTTTATGCGTATTTTTATCATCCTTGAAAAACATATATTTCGGGTTGGCAAATGTATCTACTAAAAATGGTTTAACTGTTTCCTCAAGTTTTCGATAACAGTTTTCCAAAATCTTTATTCTAGATTCCAGATTTGCCCCATGTGGACGATTTGTGGGTATATCAATAGGCTGTTTACTTCTACATGCATTTCACACGTAGCAAACGCCCGGAAAATCAACATTGTTCAACATTGTACAATACCACTGCAACCAGCGGTATTCTGCATATTTCCCGTAGTGAGAGTTATGTATGCCTGAGCAGCTAGGGTAAGCTCCTGCTTGCAAGCTGTGCACTCGATGCCCTTAGCCAAAATTGCCACATTTTCCGTTGAGGCAGGTATTTTTTGATCTCATATCTATCGGTAAAAGGTGCGTATTGATAGTTCAGTAGAAAAATACAAGCTGATTTTATTTCTGGCGGAATTAATCAGAAAAATATCAATAATATAGTAAAACAGTTATTCTATTTTACTGGAAATTCAAGGAATAGAAGAAATTCGTAATGATATTTATCGGAGCGTGGAAAATACAATCAAGTTAAACGAACTGCGAAAGTTCAAAAGAATGTAGTCATGAAAAATTGGGAATGCATTTATCTCGTTGATATTTTGTACCGTTTTTTATGGTAAACATTAATGTAAACATTGACGTTCAAGCATTCTCGAATACTGCTGCTGATTTCTTGTAAATATGGTAAAAGATGTTTGGAACTGATCAAGTAATCATATTATTGATTCACCTATCATAAGTCAGTAGAGTATTAGTGAGCACAGAGAATGCCATTGTGTAGCATTCTAACCCCCACTTTTAATTGAATCTCTCACTAAACCGCCTGTTGAATCCCTACGGTGTAAAGTCGTACCGATGAACACAAGATCAATCAGCCCATATCCCAGCTGTTCATTGAGACAACCAACTGAAGGTGGTGATTGTAGTGCTATTATATGTTGTTTATGTTCTCAACATTACGCGTCAGACCTATGTAAGTTTTGCTCACATACCACTTACACACCACTTAAGTTGTCTGGCTGTTTGCCGTCATGAGGTGGAGACATTAAGTTAGGCTTCGGTGAGACTCGTAGCAGTGGAGGAGTGGTAAATTTAGACTTCCGGTTGATACAACGGAAACGATGTTCAAATGCAGAATCACAGTTATTTGTTGTCAAGCGATCGAGGTGCTAATGAATGACCACTTACACACCACGAACAGTGCCTGGCTGTTTGCCGTCCTCAAATAGAGTTGTGGGTTCTGGTGTAAGGATGTGAGCAACACAACATTGGTCATCAATCAGCGACTGAAGCGCCTGACCGCTTGTACAAACCCTAATAAACAGAATCTGCAAAATCTAACTTTGTTTACCCTTATAACGTCTTCTTCTTAAAGTAGTTTTCGCTCAACGACGAAAGAAATTTATCATCACACCATTGGACAGTCCTGGTAAAACGCCATTGGTCACTAAGCCGAGAGCACTCTATTTAAACCGTGGTCAGTTTCACAATACAGTAATCGGTTTGAGAAATTTTCGGAAATGATGAAGATTGTTTTTGCTTGCATTCTGTTGATGTGTTTGATAGTGGAGATCAGCTTGGGGACCTACCAACCGGTAAGTTGCTGTTTAATATGTAAGCCCATAGCATGTCAATGTTATTTTGATTAACTAGAAAAACTTGAACATATAATTTTTGTCAAAATGTTTATTATACCACCTTTGTTCGAGTATTAGCTTTTTTAATTTTCGCGTAACAATCGCAAATTATAGACAAATTTGTAAGTTCTGGATGTGATATATTTCCGAAGGATTAGGCTGCTTATCAAAATGTTAAATGAGTGCAAGTTATTTTGAACTGTAAATTATATCTCTATACATCCGATGAATAATGAAATTTGAGCAAGATACAATCTCTGATGAACGCGTAAATGGAAGATAAAACTTTCCAATTCTTTCATCTGACCAGTTTTCGGGTTGCTTATAGTCCCAGAAGCTACTTGATTTCGGCTCCTGAGGACAGCATACAGCCGAAAACCGGTTGTAATGTGTAAATGTGAACAATTCAAAATCTTGATTTTGTCTTTTGAAGCATGTTGAAAAACAAATAAAACTTGCTTCATTGTAGAGCAACCACTAACAACTATACCAAAGTGGAGACATCATGTCGACTGCCAGTGATTCTCTTCTACACCACGGTGTACTCAGCGTCACGTTTACCTCAAGACCACATTGTATTCATATATCCCGGTTATACCTAATGTTTAGGCGAACATCTCATTCACTTCTACCTATTATCCGTGCTCATGACCTATTTCGACCGATGTCTACGATGGATGTACAACACAGGCATGCAATTATCTCATGCATCAAAGTGTTTTAAATAACTAGAAAACTCGATTTGATAGAATCAATCTATCCCACAACGATTATAGCGTTAGGCAGTAGTATTCTTAGATGCTCTAAGCTCATCGGCCAAAAAGCGTATCTGCTATTCCCAAGGATGAACATGAGCATTCACATTGTGCCTCTGATATGAGTGATCAAATGCAATTTCCTCCCAAGTCGATGGTTCGGTGCTTTCATTTTTCTTTGCAAACATATTTATAGCGCAACTACGAATGTTCGTCTTACTAAATTGAACTCTCTACGGAGTAGATCGTTTGGAATACAAACGTTCTAACTTTGAATAAACAGAACACAGCCAGCGTAGATCGCGTTGCCCTTGTAGACAAAGGATAAACATCATACGACGACATGTTAATCCACAACGTTTCACAATACCAAAACGATTGCTAACTCATTTAAGTTTTAAACAAAAAGGCTTTGATTTAAAGAAGTTAGAAAAAGAAAATGTCTAAAATGATTTCAATTAAATCTGACGACTAACCGATTTTTCATCTACAGATTTAGAAGTGTTGGAAAAGAAGCTGGGTATGTTTTAGAATCGCTTTTTAGGATTATTAAATGAAGTATTTTAATTCATATCATTTAACAAGAATTAACAGCGACGGTAAATCTATGCAGCCGTATATCGAACACAAAATGTCACAGTCTGCTGACACCCGATCACTCGGTTTTGTTTTGTGTAATAAGTTATTTGAATTGAGACTAAGCACTGTGAATGTTATCCGATCTTCGATTTCTATACTCATTATGACGTAGGCTCTAAAACGATAAGATAAAACGTGTTAATCCTCTATTAAACTCAGAAGTTTTCACCAAGTCAGGCATAATCTATTTCCCACCTCAATAATGTGAAGATAATAGTTACTTGGATATCTTATCTGTCGTGTCCCTGAGCTTCACATCCGAATCTAGGTATTTAACGTTATTTCGCATGAATCGTACGAACTTGTAAGCCAATATCAGATACGGTTAGCTCGATTAGTTTACACAATCTCAGAGGTCGAAACTTGTGGATGAAGACGCAAATGAGGTTAAATCGTCAGCCTAAAATGGAGATCATCTTTCTCATGCAGTGACGTATGTCCAACAGCTCCTAGCATTTGAAAAATTGTCAGCTGAAATGAAGTGTTCCTAATCTAAATGACTACATTATTCAAGTATAAATAGTTGCGCAACCGCACATTGAAAGGATACAACCAGAACACATTCTTTCACTGCTGATGGTGCTATACTAACGACATGTCTCGAAATCCCAGCATAAACATTTATCGGGCATTAAACTATGCCCAGTAAATGCTTGACCGATTTCCAAATTATACTCTAAGAGTAAATAAAATTACTGATACAAATGTAAAAAGACCCTAATTTGAATGTTATGGTTTCTGTTAAAAGATGTAATTACATCATGGTGGTTTTTATCGGCTTAAGTAGTGAGTAAATGTTATGTCTAGATGCAAGGATCTAATACAAAATTAGAGTCAAGCTATTTGCATTATCTAAATTGAATGAACAATGATGCAATGTGTCGAATAAAAACTCTCCCAACACTATACCTAATGGCCTATAGCCTAATGTCTGCTCAGCGTGCAAATGGAAGCAGTAAGCTTTGATCTTACTGTCTCCACCTGACGATGGAAAACAGCCCGGAACCGGTAGTGGTGTGTTAGGGATGGGGATGTGAGCACCACAATATTTCAGTAAGCTTTGAGTTTGTGAGTTCTTAATAATCCACTGTTGAATAGGTTTCTTGCTACTTAATACGGCGTTATAATGCATAATCACAAAGTGATTTCTCACGGGCAACTCATAACGCTTATGAATAATGAAGGTCTTGTGAAGCTTACATCCTACGCTCCGATAAGCATCTTGCGGTTTGAAAACATTTTGTTGAGACAGTGATTTCAATGAGGATTTACGGTGTTGCTTCCGTTTCAGGAAATATGATTTCCGAAAATTGGAATGTATTTGCGCAAATTAAATTCGTGATGAAACTTTTGTACATGGTTTTCGGTTTCATTGTTATTGTATTTATAATTTCGCTTTCATTCTGCCCATTAGTTGAGTTGAAAAAGAAGAGAACATCAAGCAAGTCAAAAAAAATTTTGTTTGAGCTACTATTGAGTAGCAAATGTAAAATAAACAAAATAAAAGCCAAAATAAATGAGTTAAGAGTTGATAGAATCATTTTGTTGCTTTCCAGTAAAATATTTATTCAAAGTAGCTTCCATAAGGATACCCGTTGCTAAATCATAATAATATTTTTGGAAATTTTTCATTAACAAGCCTCACCGAAAGTAATGAAACATTGACGGTCTTTTGTATGAAGTTGTGAATTTCGATGCATGCGACTTATGGAAAACACAGTTGATGCGGTCACCAGAAAACAACTTTGTTTCATGTTATGTTAGTTAATCTGGTAATACTTATGTTAGATACCTGAGATTGATTGCTTTTCTAAATACCGATTTCTCCAAATAACATTTTTAAACAAACAGATAATTGATTTTCGATTCATATGATAATTCTTTAAGATGTTTCTCGTTCGATTAACAGTTGTAGATAACTTTGTAAAGAAAGAAGGTAGCTCTTGATATTCAAGTTTTCCTCATTTGTTTTATTGATAATTTCCCGCGATTCTGCTAATTATTATTTATAAATTTCTTTATATATATATCATCATCTAGTTAACTAATATCTGAATTTGAGAACGGATTTTTCAATCTGGTTAAATGATAGGCAACCCAATCATTCCGTATTCATAAGCGAAAGTTCCCAATTTATTTATGAAACCTGGCTGACATTTTTCAACACATTTTTATGAACAACGATTAAAATTGAAGCCCCTGCTTCACATGGCTCGTAGGGAAGGTATCTAGGTTTTCAATGATTGGCAACAGCTCAACGGTACATGCAGTAAACTCTTTCTGTCCCCAGATTACAAAAAGCAGACCTGCTCTATACATATTTCCATCCGCTGAGTACTGACGACAATTGGGATACCAGATACAAAATAAGAAGAACTTTTTTTAAGTTTGATTGAACAAATGGCTTTCTTGATCCAAACATACATACCATGATAGTTTCCAGTGTCATCAACGTTTTAGATCGTAGGGATAATTTCAGTATGATCGTCGATTGCACATCGTGTTGCAGGCAGTTGGACCTTTATTCTTGCTGCTCTTAGAACTCGTTACTTCCCTTCTGTTGGCGTATATCCGAACCTCAAGAATGCTGAACGTTTTCCATCTAACGCAGCAGTCATCTCAAAAGCTTTTGCTTTGAACCAGTCGCTATTTCGAGCTTTTTTCTGATCGTGAGTGGAAGATGCAGCTCGGCAGATGCAGCTTCCAGCGATCCCTAGTTTTCTGAAGCAGCTAAATTAAGTTGGCACATGTGAGCGATATTTATTCTTGGTTTAGCAGGCAATTTGTGTGGTGAAATCTCGACTGGGAAGATTCAGTTTTGCACAAACCAGCGAATGTCCAGTGTCGCAGTCCTCGATTTGATAAGATCTGGTGAGGAGTAAGCTTCCTATATAAGTGCGCCTAACAAAACTCCCGATGCTTAGGGCGATGATGTTTCCATGAGATTTTATGCGGTGGTTTTGTTTGAAAGTCAGTGTTACTGACACAAAATTAGTACTGTCATCATATTTCTAATAGGCTTTCTCTATTTTCATTGGTTTTACCTACAACGAATCTTCGAGACAGTTGTTCCTTGACTCATATTCAGCAATAACTCGGCTATTGTGATCACCCAATATCACTACACAGTTTTTGCAGCACGATATTGAGGACTGTTGTAAGGTTATGGTAAAAAGCGTTTTTTTCAGCAGTCGTCGCAGAGAGCATCGGTTCATAAACGTTGACCAATGTAATAGTACCAGCAATACACATCATATTTTGAGTCCACATCCGCTCGCTCCCGCTGCTGCTCTGTTCTGCTGCCTTATAAGGCTTTTTCTCACGGCAAACCCAACTCGGTGCAGTCAAGGATGATAAAAACCCCTTCCTTCCCAAAAGTTCGTAATCTCTTTCTGTTGGCATACCAGTGTCTGGTAATCGCGTTTCTTGCAGTGCAGCCACGTCGACATTGAGCCTCTTTAGCTCATTGTTTATCACAGTTGATAATCTTACGATTCTGAGATTCCAGATGTCGTCGTGAAATCACGGAAGCATGAAACGGAAGTTTTAGGTTCCCAGTTTCAGAAATAACCTTTATTGTTTAGTAATTCATTTCGCTGATGCGGAATGATGCAGTCTCCAACGAAACCTGAAAATCTCTCCTGCCGTAAAAAGCATCCTCAGGCGCTGTCCTGTAAGCCAGTCGAGCTACATTTTTTAACTGGTATCTACTGCTTTCATAGGAGCGGAATGGTACGTTGAGATGTACGACAGAGCAGTTCATTATATATAACTTGCTGTTGCCCATGCAGCAAGTGGTACCTCGCCACAGCACCCACGGATCCAAAAGAACACTTGTGCTGATACGTTTGGGAAACGTTGCCGTTTCAGGAGTTGTCATGACAAAGTTGTATACAACTTCGGACTGCCTAACGGTACTCCGACAACGGATTGTTTCTTGAGGTTGACTCCTGAAAACTCTTCCATGTTTGGATTTAGCCACAAGGCTCTGGAGGTTTGAAATAAGTGTTTTTATTCCACTAGGTGGACAGATATCATGGTCTTACGAGCTCCAGCTGCCCGGAGCAAGCTAGTTTAAAGGCACCACTCAGTTGCCTCCACCCTTTCTCCTGTCATTAGAAGCAGTTTAGCCGGGTCACACAATGCCATGCGTGGACCCCAGAAGCTGACTTTGTTGTCAGAGGCTATATGAGATGTGCGCCATTAGAGCATATATTGCATTGGGAGCGTATCCGCAAAACAGCTGCGGCCGTGCGATGCATAAAAAAATGAAACATGAACAATATCATGCATTAGACCAAAATCATGTTTACGTGATTTTGCATGAATGGGTTCTAGCGATTTAGATGTTGGTCAAGTTAATGGAAGATCATTGAATAATCGTTTTGGAACGCAGAGAATCTGTCTAAATCAATTAATGGCTTTCGCAACAGTTGTCATTAAAATGCAAGATTGTTTTGTTATATTTAAATTCTCACACGTCAACATATTTCTATACACTATATTTTTGTTTCATATGTCAACTTTTAGTAAGTAAGTAAATGGCATTCGGTTTTTCAAACATACTTTGGTCACTATTTATGGAGGAACAGTGCATTGCGAATTAAAAACTGCGATTGAATACGATCGATGAAGAATGCATTAAAATCAAATTCTAACTTTTACTCGCAACGCATTTTAAAGTAACTGCTTGCATTCTCTGTAGTGAATCTCTAATAGAATACTGATGACACATTCGATACTCAGCTGTTTGCACTTTGCTAGCAAGCTACGACCAAATCTCAAATGACTGACTTTTGGATTACATATTTAGCTATCGTGAACCTCATTTCGTTAAAGCATTGACAGCGGATGTACCACATAAGTATATGATGATTTCATAACCCATTAAATTTTACATGAGCATATTCTATCGGAAAATTTTCACAACGATAAGCACTACTTGATCGTTGATTGTTGAACCCAAACGGTTATTATTGTTCTTTATTTGCAGGCAAATATGCAATACACACACCATCAGCCTATAATTATTGATAACTGACATGCTCTAATTGTGAGCTGTACATAGCGACTTCTTTTATCCTAGTGGGATACATGTCGAGAAATATCATGTTTTTTACAAACAATTTTGTAAAGTATTTACTGCAAAATAAATGATGTTCTTCCAGATAAAATTCGTCAAATAGTAAATATCATCTGAACTACGTCCGTTTTTCATTCAACAAACGATGTACTAAACACTGTAGCAGTAATGTGACCTACATTACAAAATAGTTAAACATTCGGTATTCTGTTTATTCAAGATACATTCGCGTTCCGACCGCAGCTCCTAAAATAGAAGGATCTCTGGGTATTACGTAGATGATCTAGATTTCACTGTTTTACACTAAGGCATTGAGCATGCAGGCGCTGATTACAATCGCTATTTTCTTCGACGTCAGATAGCTCCTTTCTTGACTCCGTGGTTCAATATGGACAAATTGAAAGCAGCTTCGTCAGCGTAACTTATCGATTTCAGTGGATTGGATTTGTAGCGGTTGATCCAACGGAGATTTCACCACTAACAAAGTACGTCTCTGGTTATTGAACGCAATAAACCGGAACACAATTCGCAACGAATAACAGCATACAAATCCCAGGCAATCACACGCGATATACTTGTCCCAAAGCAGAACACGAGCGCGGCGTGAATCGTATATTCGAATGTGTACATATTTACATGTATCATTGAAACAAAACAATAATGAAATATGCAGGGTTATTGTAATAAAATATACAATAATGAAAACACCATAGATTGCTATTAGCAAAATGTATAAAAGCTTAGCTGAAAGCTTAGTCATATATATTATAGGCGATTTAACATATTAGCAAGCATACTAACAAAATATGGATATATAATCTCGCAGTTTTAAGAACATTTTCAAATGATTCCCAACAATATTCTTTCAAATATGTTGCAGCACACTTGTACGGTAAGCTTTGAAATATTCTCTTCATCTCGCTTCAGTAAACCGTTTATTTCTGTGCATAATTTTAGTTAATGAAATGCCTTGTCACCTTAAAATTGCTATGAGGGACGAAGCCATATTTTTCCGTTTTTGGGATTATATCTGCAAATAAACAGATGGATCGTATTGTCGTTTGGTTCGTTGTTATGCTAGAAAAATTATATACGAAGTTTGATGTCGCATCGAAAACCCCATTCGCCTTGTTACTCCTTTCTAATCAGGGCAATAGTTATCAATTTCTGTGTGGTTGACCTTGAAAGTGCGGAATTGTCCCTTATTCAGTTCAGTTCAGTTCAGTTTGCACAGGACTGTATGTGGCTAACGAGCCAATCGAGCGTCCAGATTTATTTCGGTGGTATGCCACAGGAGAGCGTCCACCACTTCAAACAATATTTTCACAAATATCTTCTGGTATGAGTGTAATCTGGAATGCAACAGAAAAACTCCCCTCACCAATAGGTGAGGAGAAGCATTAGTGCGTTCCAAAGATAATCGTTTTTCTACGTCGGCGTGATGAATTTAAACAATGGATTAATTTTATATTCCAGGACTTCATGTTATTCTCATGGCATTACAAAATGAAAGCCTGTATTTGTTACACAATTGAAAAAAACAGTTCGCCGAGTTTATATTTGGTGTAAATAAGCAAATAGCGGATAGTAATGTTTTTCTTTGATTATGGGTGCTGAAAACCACAAACGTCTACCAGTAATTCTTCAGTCATTAATCTTATAAATATTGATAACTGACATGCTCTAATTGTGAGCTGTACATAGCGACTTCTTTTATCCTAGTGGGATACATGTCGACAAATATCATGTTTTTTACAAACAATTTTGTAAAGTATTTACTGCAAAATAAATGATGTTCTTCCAGATAAAATTCGTCAAATAGTAAATATCATCTGAACTACGTCCGTTTTTCATTCCACAAACGATGTACTAAACGCTGTAGCAGTAATGTGACCTACATTACAAAATAGTTAAACATTCGGTATTCTGTTTATTCAAGATTCATTCGCGTTCCGACCGCAGCTCCTTAAATAGAAGGATCTCTGGGTATTACGTAGATGATCTAGATTTCACTGTTTTACACTAAGGCATTGAGCATGCAGGCGTTGATTACAATCGCTATTTTCTTCGACGTCAGATAGCTTCTTTCTTGGCTCCGTGGTTCAATATGGACAAATTGAAAGCAGCTTCGTCAGCGTAACTTATCGATTTCAGTGGATTGGATTTGTAGCGGTTGATCCAACGGAGATTTCACCACTAACAAAGTACGTCTCTGGTTATTAAACGCAATAAACCGGAACACAATTCGCAACGAATAACAGCATTCAAATCCCAGGCAGTCACACGCGATATACTTGTCCCAAAGCAGAACACGAGCGCGGCGTCAATCGTATATTCGAATGTGTACATATTTACATGTATCATTGAAACAAAACAATAATGAAATGTGCAGGGTTATTGTAATAAAATATACAATAATGAAAACACCATAGGTTGCTATTAGCAAAATGTATAAAAAGTTTAGCTGAAAGCTCAGTCATATATATTATAGGCGATTTAACATATTAGCAAGCATACTAACAAAATATGGATATATAAACTCGCAGTTTTACGAATATATTTAAATGATTCCCAACAATATTCTTCTAAATATGTTGCAGCACACTTGAACGGTAAGCTTTGAAATATTATATCTATCTCGCTTCAGTCCCACCTCAGATTGTATCCATATTTTAGAGTTTTCAATTATTACATAACAATAATTGGGTAAAAGTAAACCGTTTATTTTGGGGCATATTTTTAGTTATTGAATTGCCCAGTCACCTCTGTATTGCTTTGGGAGACAAAGCAATATTCTTTTCGTTTTTTAAGATTATATCTGATAAAAACTAATTAGTAGTACTGTCGTTCATTTCTCTACTATGCTGGAAAAAATGTAGACGAAGTTTGATGTCGCATCAAAAATACCGTCCGCCGTGTTACTTCTTCTAAACAGAGTAGAAAGCCATATGCCATGCAAACCACCAACCATTTATTTCTCAAGACCAAGAGTTACTATTTTCTGTCTGGTTGACCTTGAAAGTGCGAAATTTGGCCGTATGATAATCGTTTGTCTACGTTTGGCGGATGAAGCTAATTAAGCTATCTACCAGGACTTCATGTTGTTCTCATGGCATTGCAAAATGAAAGGCTGTATTTGTTACACAGTTGATGAAAACAGTTCGCCCAGTTTATATTTGGTCTAAATAAGCAAATAGCGGAAAGTAATGTTTTTCTTTTATTATGGGGGCTGAGGACCACATCTGTATACCAGTAATTCTTGAATATTGAATCTTAAACAGCTCGTTGCTTGAAAATTAATATGACCTACCGTGAATATACCAATGATACTCGAATAATATAATATTTTGCCACGCATTACACATGCTTCTCGACTTTCAGCTTATCCGAAAGACGATGAAGGTATTTGCTACTTTTATTATTTTGTATGGGCTATATTTGATTGACATGTATTCTCTAACATTTTCAACATAAACTATGAATGAATGATAAACAGCTTTATTCGACTTTGCGAATTGTCAGCGAATAGATATGACTGTAATTCTTATTTCAACGCATTTCCGTTACACAACTCACAATCAGTTTCGTGCTGTTTGCACTCATCAGGTCGTGGCACTACCATCGGATTCAACATGTTTTGAATAGATCTCAGTTAGTAGACTTTATGTATAGTGAATTGCTTTTCTCGCCAGCAAATTGTGATTAATTATCCTTTTGTATCAAAGAGAACTGGAAGAGATTGTAGTTTTTCTAGCTTTATGATTATCACTTATCGCAATAGTAACACGCGTTTTAAAGATTGCAATCTCATATAATATTTATTATTAAAATCAGACTTTAAATCTATAACTCAAACTGAAATAGACTGAACAGTGATGGATAGGGATTACCTAGCATTGAATTTTATTATCAGTTTCACTACAAACTATTGGAAGAAACTAATTCCATAGACTGCGTGATAAAATTGAACGCATACGAATATGAAAGCACAGACTATAACACCAATTGACAAGAAATTGCTTTCTCATTTGGAAATGGTATGATTTTAAATGTTCTTCGGTAAAAACGTCGTTGGATTGGATCCAATTTTAAAATTTATGATGAAGCTTGAATTACAACCGTACATCTAGTATGTATCCCCAGACAACTAAGAATGCGTCATCGAGTTTAAACATTTATTCAGTATTATTCGTTGATATGATTTTTTACCATCGATTTATCATACCTTGTATCGCAATGCGAGATGTTTGAATAGTCTCTAATAGTTCATTTTGTTGATTACTTAACGAGAACCTAAGCTCAAGTGTGAGCTACGCCACCTGTGTTTGGCAGGGTAATATGATAATTACTTACTGGTTACGACGTATATGAAATCAATAGCTGAAATATTTACTCCAATATATCAACTGTTGCCATACTCGTATCCGTTCATGTACATCACAACTTTCCATCCTTTTTCTCGGTAGATGTTTCACTATGCAATCTTCGACATATGCCTACTGACACTATTGTAACCGCTATTAGTGTCAGGGCAATTACCCGGATCGTAGAAAATCAAAGCAATTTAGTTTGCTTTCAATGGCAAATGTGGAATGAAAATCTGCTGTCGTTAACAAAAATCAATTCCTCTTTAAACGTGTACTTTTGATTCAGATAGAGAAGCAAGATAATCCGTACGTTGATGTTATGAGGCCAAAGAGTGAAGGCGGTTGTTAATACTAATTATATCATCGTTGCGCATACGGCAGTTGTTTTATCACGACCATATACATAGGTGCTCAAATAGTCATGTTCCCTATACTGACAATCACACTTGACCTGACGAAGCTTCTGTGTCAAAAGTGAAATGTTAACCAAACCTTGTTAACCCAGTGCATATAAATTTCTTTGCTTTACGAGTACACGGTCGGTTCTAAACATATTATCATCAAGATTGAATGATAATATTTAATCTCAACTTCAGATTTCAAAAAAATGAAAGAAGGTTAGTAAAAGTGTTTTATGCTTTCATCTATATGGCTGAACGTGTTAATATTATTTGCGTGAAACTATAAATCAGCTGAACTCTATACAATCGATGTTTATGAATAAACTCCAGGTAAAACATTGAAGCACTTTTCGAAATAGTAGATATTTATTATCTCCATTAAAATTTTGAATATAGATTATGTGTATTCAATTCTGGGATTAATTAAAACTCAATGAGAAAACATTTAAATATATTTTACATTTATTTCGCGTTGAATTACTTAATATTGCATCGCTTACTTACGTTTTACTTTTGTGCGCTGGATTCACGGGTTTATTTAGCCGACCTCATTTATGTTAAGAATCACGCTAGCCCACGCGCGACGATCGTTGCAGCTCTTAATCCAGTCTCGTTTACATCTGCCAACGCCATAGACGGTGACAAGTCCCAGGACGTTTACATTATTTTCCACAGCCGACAGTCAGGTCTTCATTTGACCGTCTTGTCCCCAACGCCACTCATCAACGGATATGTCGTTCAGGTAAAGTTTCGTGAGGTGTTAGTCTGTCTTGTGGAAAGTGTGACTAAATCATCTTAGTTTTCGCCGATGAATGTGGCGCAGCATTGTATACTAGGTCCGTTTATCGGATGCCCAATATTACCTGATGAACCGGTGGTCGAACACTTCTGTTAAGCTAATTGCTTTTAATACCATTACATCTTTGAATCACTTTAAACTTTAAATCACTTGTGAAGATCTACATCCTTTGACCTTAGCGGCCACGTGTCGCATCAATAAAGTAGTACATGGTAGATCGCTACTTGATGAACAGGCATTCATGTTTCCAGACTGATATCGGGCTCACGACAATGTGTGTATCTCAACAGCGAGAACGCATTGTGCGCATGATCAAACCTTTACTTCAATTCATCTTTCTACTGATCATTGCGCAACATACATGAACTGAGGTATTCGAAAACCGGATCATACTCCATCGAGTATGTCTATCATTTGTTTGAGAAGCATGAAAATATTGCCAACTACATGAAAGAAACTTTCCTTAGAAACGACATGAGTTTAACTTGGATGGGCTCTTAAAAATCACAGTACAAAAATGCCGATAACTCAAGGAACGTTAAAAAGGCACCACCACTACTCATGACTCCAACTGGCTCAGCTAATACATCTGAGGATTGGGGAAATGTTATTAGAAAGTAATCTAAAAGAATTTCGGCAAATGGTCGTACTAACCGTACCCAACAGTGTCATACAAGCGCAACTTGTTTACTATTCTTCCAGTGTATCAAGCGCATCCAGATGCTGATCCTACTGTCCCTACGTGATGAGTGCAAACAGCCGCAACCCGTCGTGGAATGTGTGCGTCTGTGCGATGGAAATGCATGCAAATGTGCTTTTTCGGTAACAGCTGAAGCATTTTCCTTATTCACACGATGAAATACCCCCAAAGTTTAGAAAACAAAATTAGAAAAACAACAGTGAAAAGCGGTTTACACAGAATAGGTAACATATATCTCAAACATCTTGCATTGACTGTCCCCCGAATCAGCAATACCGATGTCCAGTTCAAGATTTAGTGTCACTCACAAAATCTGGAAATCTGCCCCGAGTAATCCCATCTTCATACGTGGCGTGTAGAAAAATAAATTAGATTATTTTCCGAGAGCTCTAAAACCAGCGGTTGCGAAATCAATTCGAGCCCAAAAACCTAAAAACTGAAGGGCAACTTAGATTCTGAAAATAAACAATCTTGTGCGTTAAACTTCCTCTCAGACAAGTGAGTCTGGCATAAGTTTTTTCGATTCTCTTCGACTATGGAGTAAACGATAAACTCCATGAATGGATGAAAGAATGGCTATTATCTCATCATTCTATGTTGAGATACTCAGTCTGTAAACGAATCCACGGTGCATTGAATCTAATGGTTCGACGGAATTTGACGTAAGATCATTTGCAAGGTTGCAAGATGGAGTCGTTTGAAACAGTCAATAGCGACCCACTACACAAGAGTTGGCGAATCTACTGCATTAAATTTCTTTCCGGACTGTTGTTGGTGGTTTATTTGATAAAACTATATTCGCTCAACATTTCAATGCAGAATAATATCTTTTTCAATCGTAAGAGCATTTTTCCTACAAAATTACAGCTTATGATATTGAGGATGCAAGTATGTTTATCTGTTTTATATAAAAAGTGATTTCGGTTTGAAATAACATTAGTGTGGTTTTTAATGATGACATGTGTTAATTTATGAACGTCTTTTTGTTTCCATTACATTTGCACGTTTGTAATGCGTACATAAGTGCAGTCACGTAGCACGCATAAACGGGAGATAATTTAAACGTCAATAGATTTCAGATAATTTAATACATGATTGTTACGAATCCCCCTCCAAGAAATCTGGTCAGAAGAGACTTCTGATTGGGAATTGATAGTCGAATGTTTTGAAATGTGCACGGTCATTCCTCGCTGGAACATGTTATCTCAGAAACAAATCACTCCGAGATCATCTGAGCACTAGATTGGCATGAACCGATTTTCGTGCTGACCGGAGTACGGTCAACAATGTAACGAGCAGGACTAAGTCGAGTCATGTCTCACATGTGGTGAACGTTCTGGTTCAGGCAGTTCACATTGATTAAACGCGCGGCTTGGAGGAGCGCTAAACTGGCATGGGCTCAGTACGAACTCAGTGGGAGAAAACGTACGCTCATTCGTATGCTTGACAATGAAGAAACATATGCCCCGAAAACACAGTCCCTACTGCGAATTACACGCATTCATAGGATTTATAGCAAACGACCTCGCCTAGAGAAAAACGAATTGGCGTACCTCGTCTGAATTAATTTCGGGTTTGTCGGTGAGTGTTTATGGTTGATGGCTTGGGCTACCACCTGGGTGGGCGACAAGCGTAGGTGTGCTCCGATGATGGCATGTGTCACCATTACATCAGTGGGATGGCAGCATGTGCACCTGAGGAGGGAGAAATTAAACTCTCTGTTACATGGATTTAATACCATGACCGAGTTATAACGACGACGTACTAAAAGATGCACGAGAACGCACCAATCAATATCAACGTGCTAAATACACACTATATAATCGACGAACTTCACCGGCTGCCGATTTGAGCCTCAGATCGTTATAAAGATGGCGGATTCTGGATTAACATTAGGTGTACGAAGGCTTATTTCCGGTGATGTTGGGGTTTGGGTGTCAGTGTATGACCGAAGATACCCGCTGTCTTTTGGCCAAATAAATCCAAACGTAAATTTATCAACGCTAGCACGAATGCCAGGATGGGAAATATTGTGCAGGTTACGAAAAATGCGACGTTCAAAAAGAGCCAAGCTACGTTTTCGAGAAGTCGTTTGCGATACATCGGAAACGATATTTCCCATGTTATCAGGAAGATGACGAAGTCTGATGTTGAGAGATGAGTCCTTGATAAACAGCATACCGTTCAATAGCTGCTAACATTACCCATCTGCTCCCGTTACCGAACCAAATGTTACTTGAAATGTTAAAATGAAATTTCCCCCAAACTTCAAATCATGAATCAATGAATTATGTCGTCGAGCCTTTCAACGAGGCTCACATTTGCTTTGTACCGGATGGAGGTGTTTTGCATTTTGTTATGGTGTTCATGTCTAGTACACTGCACTTCCTGTATCTCCAGTGTGATGCTAATCATTGTATGGATAGCCGATGTGTAACCAAATTTATTTTCCCAACTTTTGTCAGTGAATATTTTTCACTTCGGTGTGGTGCGGTTTTAAATCAGAGGCAACTGTGGCGGCGAGGTTATGACATAACTGCATCACAAGTATATCGCAAACCCCTGAGTATTACAGATTTCAAATGAACGTAGCATGAGATCTCAGTAGAATGTCATACTTGATGTTTCACATAACGAATGTCTAGATTCAATTGATACATTCATGTCTATAATAACTCACGGCTATAGGATGAAAACTTGCACGAATCGGAAGCGTCACCTGCTAGACCTACGCTGACAAATACGAAGATAGAACCACTGTACATGATGTCCAGACATTTTCCGACAAATTATTTATTCAGATTTTTTACATTTTTGACATTCAATCGATCGTTTTGAATGAGTAAGCAGAAAACGGTAATTAGTAATACCGTGAGGGCACTTGAAAACAGCTGGCGCCAACCATGTTGTATTTTCCTACCAATAAATTCACCTCAAATTTATTATTCGTTGTCAGCAATAGAACAGAAACTTAAAAGTGAGTTTTTTTCGTTTGGAGAATGAACAATTTCAATGACATAAAATTATATTGGTTAATTTGTGACAATGCAGCCGGAACATTATCCTATATATACAATTCGTGTGACCATCTTCTTAAGATATGGCGAAATCCTCTCCCAAAAAAGATCATTCTCTCATCGATATCGATTCAATTTATTTCAAGAAATCTTAACACATCAAAAGAAAGAAACATTGCTTGTACACAGTCAGTATGTATACGCATCTTAATAAATATTCAATCAGAGATATACGAGAGATTTTATCGGAAATCTACAACAGCATAAAAGAAATAGTTTTAGGTTTACAGGATGTTGTTCCGCTACAATAAATTACGCGAATTTGTGGGTATATTTTCTTTCTTGTATAATGCTGAACTTCGGTAAACTTTACTTGTGAAACTTGACAAAAAGTTAATTTCAATAAAATCGTTTTCATGAAAATAATCTTACAAACATAAAGACAGTAAAATTGTAGATTTCAATTGTAACAGGAACCCAGCAGATTATTCTCCATGGGCGTCTCATTTATCATAGAAGTAAATATTCGACCCATATTGTAGTTTCATAAAAATTTCGATACGTCAAAATAAGAAGAAATTTAATAAATAATCAATTTGAAAACTTTTCGAAATATAGAGTATGAAACTTTAGGAATGAGATCTGGTTAAAAAATGAAGACTATCTTGAACAACTGCCTCAGTTGCATCCATTTCCATTACACTATCTTATAGATTGGCAAATCTAAACCAGAACATACTTAGCATCCTCAACGAAACATTTCAAGATTCAAGATTCAAGAATTTATGGTCACAAAAAGCACATAGCTTCACAATTACCATATCATAGTAAATATACATTCAGGAAATAGGCATAAAATAAACATGTAATAGATAGTCTAATACTTAGACATCATGAGATGTCACACAGGAACAGAGTAAATTATAGGGATAATCTAGAGAGTGCAGAGCAAAGAAGCTTGTTGCCGGAACATTTTCCCAGTGCAAAATCCAACTAATTGCATTCGGGAGACTTTTGATTGTGTTATATGTATGAATAACGAAAAACATAATTTTCCCTTCTTCAGAAGTGAAAAAAGAAATGGAGGTACGTCGCCATAGCATGTTTTCTATCACCAGAAACTGTTGGTCATTATTCACATTGTACACCAAATCACACATTGTATCAAATTATACAATCACGAAATAATTACATGAGACCTCGATGGAACTATCGTAAACCAGCCAGGATTTAATATTTAGAAATAAATATCGCGCGTTTCCGTTTCAATGATGCTGTGGTGAGTGTAAGCACTCAAAACAAATTCAACATATAGAAATTGACGTTGCTGATGTTTGATGCGAGAAAAATCTGCATTGCTCGCTAGTCGATACTCATTCCTACAATATTCATATGCCAAATAATTGCTACAAATTTGATGCTGTGAAAAAAAATAAGCGAAATTCACGTAATATCTAACTGCTTCGGAAATAACCACATGAAAGCTATATGGTATTAAAGTATGGTTTGTATTACAGTTTGCCTTGGCGTTAAGAAAAACATTCTTAATTTTCGGCGTAAGGGGAATTCCGGATACTTATATTTCTGCTTTGGAACCGCAGTGAATTGAGAAATATACTTTCTGGTTTATAGGCTTTGTAGAATTAGTTTTTTGGGCTATATATTAGTTTAGGTAAACATCAACAGTAGGCTGATGTTTGAACAGCAGCCATAAAAAGGATATTTCATCAATATGACTTGAATGGTTGACTCCATAGATGCTTCAAATGTTGACGCCTAAGTATTTCGTTCGATTATACGTTGGCTTTGATGTATCACAGGATTAGGTGCATTAAATTCAACACGGTTTCCATACTATGAGTTATTCCAACTGTGTTGTTACGCATGCGTTTGAGTCGTGTGAGGAAATTATTCAGAATGAATATTTGAGTGGGTGACTCTTAGATACCCATCTAACGTAGAATAATGAATTGAATTGTATTGAATTGTATAACCAACCCAAGAATGGAAGTGAAAACAAACGACGCTCACTCGTTCCACAAAATGTAATAATTAATGTAGGTTTTACAAACAGAACTTGAATAACAGTATTATTGATTATTGTTGAATGAATGATGATGAATGATTGAATATTATCGATCGTTATTCGAACAGTCACCACGCGGAGTCAGGTTGCTCGAATCGCTGATCGAATGTCGACTTTTATAACATTTATTCAGGTTGGTTGTTGAGTTACTATGTGTCAAACAACAAAATATCCTTGATTTTTAACAATCAACACTGGTCACAAATCGGCATCTGAGAAGGTTGAGAAATACATGACATTAATCTGCTGTATGTTATGCATCCGTTATGATTGCAAAACGTCAGAGGAGGCGTCGAAAATTGACCTATGCTATCGATTATCAAAAATTCAATACGAGTATACTGATTAATTCAACGAATCAAGGTTGTACCTGAGAATATTTAATTAATTATCAAAGCATTTCCAATCATGGTTTTCATAGTGTTCTTAGGAAACGTTTAGTCAGATGGTCTCTTCCCTTTAACTCGAAGAACTGTTGTTAGAGTAATACTGTGAGCAAATTACCTTGCACTCAATGACTAAGCAACTCGATGATAACTGCTTATGGATTTGATTGATTTGTTTTACGTTATGTCGCTAATAGAGAAATCAATCAATGATCGCGCCCTCGAATTATCAATCAGCAACTAACAAATCAATTAATCAATCAATATATCTATCTATCCATCCATCTCACTATCTATCAATTTATCTATCTATCTATTCATCTATCCATCCATCTATATATATATATATATATATATATATATATATATATATATATATATCATCATCATCATCATCATCATCAACTTTTCTTTCTATTCCAATTAATAAAGTTTTTTTCTCATTCCAACAGTTTATCACCTATTCTTCACTGATTATTTCTTTATCATCAAAACATTTACTCATAATTCATGTTCTTCTTCGTTTTTTATCGCTGCATCTTTTTTGCGATCATTATGCATTTTGATATCAAATATATTTATTTTCACTTTCACAGAAAAAAGAAGCGGAGATCATAGAAGCAGTCAGATTACAACAGCTGTCACCGATTCCCTAAGAAAAATAATACTGATCACAATAACTTTGAGTTACTTCCGTGACATTTCCTTTATTTTACACGGATTTTTGTCAGCTTTGTCTTTGTTTCAATAATTCGAACTTGCTTCCGCTTTTTCAATGTTTTGCAATCATTGATATCACTTTATAATGATCAAAAACGTTTTTCAGTCTAGTTGTTAACAGCTATGGCTACTAGAATCAGTTAAGTAATTACTAAACAACATAGCTTTCCACGACAAGTTATAATATGTCACGATGCATCACGTTGGTTTATTATAAGCAGGGAACAGCTTCTAAGAAACAATATAATATCAAGGAAATGTTTGAACTTTGAGACTTCTTATTAATTTGATTGATACAAGCGGACTGTTCGATACGACCAACATATACACACAATTTATAATTAATGAAACACGTGGGGTAATTAAAATTTTATAAACTAGAAATCTTACATTACACGCCTAAACGATTACAATACATGCGAATACTGATGGTAATATCCACCATGAATAAATGCAGAAAGCACAAATTCAGCGATAGATTTGATGAATATGTACTGCGAATAGTCATAACTACAATTGATTGTATGAAAAAAGAATGTCACAACTACTTCAGGCATTACACGTCTCACCAGATTTTCCACTTGGTCATCAATGCTACATTTATTTGACAGAATTATTTTTATAAAATCTAACTCAAAACCACATGATAAAAAACAGTAAGTAAATTCAGGCGCTTATGGATGGCCAAAGTAATGTGTTTCTCACACACCCCGCTCTTACACACCACTGCCGATTTTTGACTGTTTGCCGTCATCAGATGAAGACAGTAGGATCAGTTTCGGTGACCATAATACCAGTGTTCCAAGGCACACTGCACTCCATCCTACTGTCTCCACCTGATGGATACAAACAGCCATAAACCGATTGTGTTGTGTAAGTGCGGGGGTTATGAGGAACACATTACTTTAGTAAGTGACTTCATTTAGTTGCGAGTCACGTCCGAAAATTAACATTATCATCTTTGCGTATTAGTAGGTTTTATAGGGAATTCATTTACACGCTATAGACTTCTAACCATTACCGTTTCTGCTGCTTGCAATATAAAGAAAATATCTCCCTGAACATATACAACTCACTCATCATACTACTTACGTAAGCCTTCTAAAAAACATACGTCGCGTTGACGAAAACTGACAACTGTCTACATTTTACCGATCTAATTAAACTGACATCAATAAGTGCAGTGGTTTCATCGATACCAAGCAACAGCAAATGTCGCAACACATCTCCAGATAAAAATAAAACTGCATCACCAAAACTCTTATCTCAACGTGTGGTAATCCATTCCTAAATCTTTCCAAAAATAAGTTCCTAATTAATTGATCTCTTGTTGTTGGCCTCCGTTGATCGATGTCGACCATGGATGTATATCACAATCGCATGAATTTTCATGTACAACAGCTTTATGAATGACTAAACATTCCGATTCGGGAGAAACAAGCTCTCCCTGCAGCGTTAGCAACGATAGTCAGAAATCGGTTGTATTGCATCACGCCGGCAGCGTGAACTACGTTCTGGAGCCAAGAGATGTATTTGCTCCTCACCAGCTTGCAGACGACGCTTCACACAATGCCTGCAATGTAAGCCCTCAAGAGCAAGTTCTTCCCAACTCGCGAAGTCAATGACATGAGCTTTCATATCTATTTTGCAAACATTTTGCACTGCAAGTTCTGACTGCCTAATGGTCGACTTTCTTATTGCAATTCACCATAGAGAAGATCTTTCGGAATACGACCATTCTTCATTCTGAAGACATGACCGAGCCACCGCCTGCGGCGCTGTCGGAAAACGCTGAACTTGCTCTGTAGACCAGGTTTTGAAAGCACTCCAGCATTAGTCACTTTGTCCATTCACGATATGTTCAACATACAACGGACGTTTCGTAGATGGAAAGCATTCAGCTTCAACTCGTGTCTTGCGTGGGTGGTTAAGGTTTCACTGTCGTACAGTAAAGCATTTAGTACGCACGCGCTGTATACCATCATATTTGTCTTTACAGTCAACTTGCGCTCGCCAAAAACACGAGAGTTCAATCAGGACAAAATCGCAGCTGCTCTGCAAATCCGCTTATCAATCTCCGTAACTCGCGCGGGGTTATCCGCAATTGTGTATATAAAATAATGTACTGGTTCAAGCCGACAGCTTCCAACAGTGATGATTGGTGGCGATACAGTCCCTTGACTAAGGACTTTGGTTTGCTGTTGCTGAATTTCAGCCCGAGGTCTTTGCATGCCGACGAAAAACAGGCCATGGAGATGCTCCTTGGAGTGAGCAATAAAGGCTGCATTGTGGGCGAACACCAGGTCAGGGATTAGCACATTTCGTGTCTTGGTTTATGCACTTAACCTGTTCAGGTTAAAATGCTTGCCATCACCTCGCGTGCATAGGTGGATGCCTTATCTTTTCGTTCTGAAAGCGTGCTTCAGAAGCAGAGCAAAGAAGTTGCCAAACAGCTTGAGAGCAAGAACATACCCTTGTTTGACACCTCGGCGAATTTCGAAGGCTTCTGATCTGCAACCGTTGAAATGGACTGAGCCCTTCATGTCTCATTAAAACGAAATAACGAGCTTCAGCGCTCTTGGGGGGCAGCCTATCAAATCAAGCATTTTGAAAAGACCCTTCCTGCTGACGTAGTCGAATGCCTCCGTAAATCAATAAAAACAAAACAAAAACAAACAAAAATTCATGGCATACGCTGTTACCGACAATTTTCTTGAAGTTGTCTCAGGGAGAAGATCATATCATCGGTTGATCTTTTCTTGCGAAAGCCACATTTAGATTCGGTGTAAATTCTATCAGCTACATCTTTTACCTGGATCATCAAGACTAGCGAACAATTTGCCTACAACATTCATAAAAGTGATTCCTCTGTAATTGTTGTAGCCGCATTTATCTCTCTTATTCTTGAATCGCGTGATGATCTTTGTGTCTGGCATCTCTTTTGGGACACACTCCTCCTACAAACACTTAAAAAGCAAATGGTGAAGTGATTTTAATGATGCTGCTCTACAGCAATTGATGAGCTCAGGGGATATTCCCTTGTCACCAGGTGCCTTCCTATTTACTATGCGGTCGAATGCCTTATTGAGCTCATGAAGACTAGGGGGAATATCTAGATATTCAATAGTCTGCGACCGCTCGACATTTTTCCAAGTATTTTACGCAAATGTATGCAGCATAAGGAATGAGTGGACTGAACTTTCTCTCTGCGTGGCTCAGTAACACCCGAAGGATATTGCTGTTTCTGAGACCTGGCTGTCTGCGATTGATGAGGTGCCGGTAAACATCAGCGAACAGTATCTCGTTATTAGATGCGATAGGGATATCTCTAGCCGTTAGAAACGTCTAAGTTGTTACGATTATCCTGACTCACTACAAGTCATCGCTCGCAATTGCTTGTGTCTACGTCACACCCAGTGCATCCCAACAGGGGTTTACACAGCTCATTGAGACACTCGACGGTTAGTTTCACTCAGCTCACTGCGTACTTATCTTGGGTGATTTCAATCTCTCAGACATAGATTGGCCTGTCACCACCTGTGTAGTCACCCAGCAATCTGACACCTGCCTCGAATGGTTCGATAATCATCCGTAGCACCAGCATGTCAATGATCCTACAAGGTTTCGCCATGGATGAACTCCATCTACTCTTGACTTGGTATTGTCGTCCTAGCTAGAAGCCATTACGTATTTAAAGTACCTACCGCCGCTCGGCAAAAACGATCACGTGATGATAAACTTCGAAGCTATATTGCGTTTTCGCGAACCTTTTTCTCGTCCTAGACGCAATTTCAGGCTTGTAGTCTGGTGTTTACTCTTGCAGACTTCAGAATCTTCCCTTCAGTTATCTAGCGATTCCAATGTAATTGTAAACTAGGATAGAATTTGTAAGTATTTACACGAGTTACGAGACAGGCTCGCTCCGCTGCTGTGTGTGAGAAGTCATCAAGGGCCACACTAGGGGTCTTTGCGAGTCCGTAGGTCTACCCGTGAACGGATTCGCACATGGCGGCAATATAAGCTTTTCCTTACTTCTGGTTCTTGGGCCCGCTACAAAACCGCTCGGAATGCCTGTGTTAAATTAGAGCGTGTGCTTAAACAGGATTTTGAGTTATCTTTAGCTAGAGATGCTAAATCCAACCCGAAAACGTTTCATAGCTAGGCACAGTCCTAAGGAAAAACTAGGGATAGCATGGGAGATTTCAAACTGGTAGACGGAAAAGTAGCTGATAACGACCTATTTAAGGCGACTGCTTTTCAGGGTTTTTTAGTAGCGTTCAACGACGGAATAATTCTTCAAACGCACTGTCAGTTCTGCTTGACCTGACACCTGGTGTTCATGTATTAGATGAGTTGTCCTTTATTGAGGCTGAAGTATAGGACGCATTTATCCATGTTCGGGTCAACAAATCTGAGGGAGCATCTACTGAATTATGCTTGAAAATTTTGCCTCAGTTCTTACCGAACCGTGTGCCAGCTCTTTAATTTATGCCTGCAACTAGAAGTTGTTCCCATAAAGTGAATGGAAGCTATAGTCTTGCAAATACACAAGGATGGTTGCATGTCAAATTTTGGGAACTATAGACCTGACAGTCTGACTAGCATCATCTCAAAAGTACTAGAAAAACTATTTGTGAAAAAAATCTTACAGCATCTTAGTCGGCATTCTCTGTTGAGTGTAACTCAACATGGAGTTTTTAAAGGTAGATCGTGCCTGACTAACCTTCTTAGTTTTCTCGATACTGCAACTAAAATGCTGGACGAAGAAAAGCAAACCGGAGCCCTCTACTTAGATTTCAGCAATTCTTTTGATTCCGTGAGTCACCACCTTCTAGAGATCAAGCTAGCAGCAAAGACCATACAGGGTAGTATACTTGTTTAGATAAAAGCATTCCTTACACGTAGGACATTCAGAGTTCGAGTTGGATCCACATTGTCTAGCCAAACCGACTTGATCAGTGGTGTCCATCAAGGTTAGGTACTGGGTCCTCTTCTATTCCTAATTTTCATTGATGACTTGACGTCTGGTTTGAAGTGCCCATGTTTTATTTCCGCGGATGATATGAAGTTCATTGGATGAAGGGATGGAGATTCCTTGATGCACGAACTTGAGCGGGTCATAAACTGGTCATACGAGTGGGATCCCCCACAGAACCTAAATAAGAGCCATTTCTTGTCAGCACTGGTTAAAAAGAATAAGGTCCAGGTCGCGAGGAATTTCCTCAGTGTTAACGAAACATAGTGTTTGAAGGATTTGGGAGTACTGGTTAGGGCTGACTTCAAATGGGAGGATCAATGTGCCGCTGCGGCTCAGCGTGCACGCAAGGTACATCTTCGGCTGAAATCAGTGCTATCGAGCAGAAGACCCGATGTAATCCTGCCGCTGTACAAGGCATTAGTTCGGCAATATTTCGAATATTGTGTTCAGGAGTGGTGTCCTCACTACAAAATGACATCTTTCGACTTTAAAGCGTACAGCTCCTCGCAAGTCGCATGATTGAGGGTCAGCGAGGGAAACCGTAAACTGCCCGCCTAATGTCTCTCGATTTTTTTCTCCCATAGAGGTGACTTAATAGGAACCTCCAAGATCTCGAAGGGTTTGAGTGGCGTACCAATGAACGACTTCTTTACCTTAAGCCCCGAGCTAGGCACCCGGGACAATTCACTTCAAATTACTAAGAAAAGATGTCGGCTAGACCCCAGGAAACACTTTCTCAACCTTAGGGTTGCAAAATTCTGGAACATTCTTCCAGAAGAACTTTTATCCTGCAGTACCGTCTCGAGTTTTAAGCAGGATTTGGACCGCAACTGGGGTAAGTTTTTTCCTGAATACTCTCCGTAATTACTATACAATCTTAGGTAGTTCATCTTATAGCGTTATCCAGTAAATAAAGTAAGGACTAGAGTTCTCTGTGTTTTTTTATTTATTATATACGATGCTACTTCAGCTGACCTCTCACCGTGCTGGTGAAGAGAAACTGCTTTTTTCCAGTATCGGTTATAACGCGGTGCTTCCTGAATACAACCCGGATAATCTCTTGGCGTTGCGATCGTCGAAGATTTCAAATAGACAAAAAGAAAAAAACGTTTTGGCAGTGGTGGGTGCTTCTCTGCAGCTTGTCACCGAAAACCATTTTGGACGCTCGATCGGCTCTTTAGCCACATACTGTCCTGTGCAAATGAACTGAATTGAACTGAACTGAACTGTTCAAACTGAGCTGAACAAGCAAGTCCTGCAAAAGTTTTATATTTACAAAAATGCTATCGGGAATGTAGATGAATTCGCATAAATTATTTGGAATCAGACCTTATCGAGAACTTTCTAAAACAAGCTTGCCATGTGTTATTATAGCTAAAGCGTTTAATAAAAATATCATAACTCACTACAAATAGAAAAATTAAAACGTGGAAAATTCAAAAAATATTCTCCATGACCTTCAATCTCTGCATCACTCTAAGTTTCCGTAAAATATCTAAGTGTTTTACATGAAGGGTGTACACAGAAGACTATCAAAATTCAAAAATATAAACTATATAAATGGACAACATAATTCGTACTCCTAGAGTTGAAACAAAAAGTTGGTTATTCAACTTGGTTGTATTTCCCACGCTACGCGATACGAATTCTTCACGCACGTCTGCTGTTAGAGATTTATTTTGCATCTTCCTTGACTTACAATATTCTTCTCACGAAATGAGTCGCGTTGATAAGATAAACGAACGCAACAACTGCGCAAAATGTGCCGTGGATGTTCTAGACGATGTTGCTGCCCTCCAATGCGATCGCTGTGATTCTTGGCAGCATCTGAGATGCTCGAAGTTTCCTAAGTCGCTTTACGATTGTTTAACAACACATACAAATGAAGGAATATTATTTTTCTGTGTTGCGTGCCGAGCCCGCAATCGAAGAGAAAAGCTGGCCGACAAA
>JACCGJ010016196.1:0-20428 GCA_013407085.1 Atriophallophorus winterbourni | reverse complement strand
TCCCATTTTACCCAGGTCTAATCTCATCATACACATCAATATAGACCGAGTGCAATTTATAATAATAATTATTAAAAACATGATAAGTAAGCAAGGTTATACTTGAATGCCACTGTTGCATAGGGTTTGTACAACGAACCACGATGTTCAAACACAGAATCACATAGTGATTCGTGGCCAAGCACCCAAGGCGCTTATGGATGACCAAAGTGATGTGTTGCTCACACACCCCGAACCTTGCTTACCACTTATCCACTGTTTCAAGGCTCACTGAACCTAATCTAACCGTCTCCACCTGATGAGGGCAAACAGCCAGAAACCGGTAGTGGAGTGTAATTTCGGGGGATGTGAGCAACACATCACTATGACAAGTAAGCACTTTCGCAAATGGACACGTAGGACTCAAACTCACATCCGATCGGTCAAAACAGTGGATAGTGGACTAACAGAATTTAGCAAATCTCCGCGAAACACATAGACCGACTTAAATGGAAAATCACTTTCAAACAACTATAGGCAAATCAATTCCCCACACATCATGCCGTTTTCCCGAACGATGATTGAGCGACTGCAAATGTCTTGAATTAAACTCAACTTTATCAAGTGACCTCCTCATAGAAGAGAATCCGATCAACCCGAAACACATGGAAAAATAGAAACACCGGTGGCAGAAATGAAACACCATGAATCAGAGGGAATACAAGATAGAACGACTAATGTAAAGAAAGTGCCGAAGTACTAAAGACAATTAGAAAAAAATTGACGCGAACCCGAATGACCACCGATATGCCGGAAGAGAAAAGATTCAAACCGAAAGACAACTCACGACAACGATCGTTGAAGAGGAAACACATCCAAGATCGGAAATTAGTCACTAAACATGAAACCTGATAGCCAGTTGTGTAAACACATTATTACATCTAGCTACTTTGTAAAAAAAACAAGCAGTGTACAATGGATGCTGCAAGCAGAGTGTACTTCATTTTCGTATTTCAGAGGATTTGCTCAATACAATATAAATCGGAAAGTTGACTAGGGTCTTGGACGCTCTTACGGCTCAATGGCGTTCGCAAAGGACACACGCAAGCGGTCGATGATGAGCCTACGTAGGGGGACCAACTAACTGTTTCCCACTTGCTTGGAAAACATACCATTATTGTGTGAAGATGGGTAGCGCTCTTAGCGGGTATCATTCAAGTTCTAGATACTGCATATCGCGTCATGGGAAATATCGGATGTATAGTTAAGTAGAGCCTTGTGAAAACCTAAATAACAAGTTGATGAGATATAAATCTTGGCTCGGTATCGACCGAAGAAGGCCAAGAGCAACAACGAAAAATCAATTATTTACACAAACAAATAATCAGAGGAACAGGATCGAAAATATTGTTGGCTTTGGACACATTGTTTAGTACGTCAGTAGCGACCTGGGTGAAGTTGTAGTGCAGGTATAAATCAGTTATAAGTATGCCAATAATCTATTCCGTACAGGGAAGCTAATCTCGTAAATGCGATAAACGATCCTTTTCTCAGGAGTTCGTTTACAATCACTCATTTATGCGCTGCTTAAGCACTGATTCCAAAGATGCCACTGGCCATGAGCATAAACTACCATTACCAAAGAAGCTCAAGTTTAACTGCTGACCGGCATGATCCGATTGAAAGGCTTTTACTGATAGAGCAAAAGCAAAGCTGAGGCTTACATAAAGACACCGGCGTGCCTCAAGGTTTAATGTGTGAGCTTGAAATGCTGCTCCCAGAGCTACAATCCGTCGTTCAATTTCGCTGTGGGTAAGCGATGGCGTGCATGATGTGGAACGTGTGAGTGAATGACCTTGACCGCTCACGCAAATTCCAAAGGGTTTTATATACGCTATGATCGATCCGGATTGTGCGTTTGCTTTAGCGTAAGCAACACATGTTAGACCGCGTACTAACGACTTTGGTGTGAGGATTAATATGTTGAAAGAGACACCATGCACGGAAGCACAAACCTGGAGTCAGGTAAAGTGCTACACAGTCCAAAATATTGTCATGTTACATAGACGACTCTCGGCTGATATTGACTACTGATGAACATGGCAAGCGCTCGAAGATGACATACCACACATCGCAAAAAGTTCGTTTCGGGAGTAAAAATCTCTAACAGCAATCCTCCCCCTCCGGTAACAAGTACCGAGTGCTTAACTGCCATACAACCATGACATAGTGAAATCGAGGCGTAGGCACATCATCCTCGAGGTATAGGCACCTCATCCCAGTTTTGGTTTGTGCTTACTCTTCTAGAGAATCCGTAGCTATTTAAGTCTCACCCATCCCCATCTTTTAGGATTTTACTTTTTCACGGTTGTGTGGCAGCTAAGCACTCGGTACATCTTATGGTGTAATGGTGTCAATGATGATGATGGCATAGTGAAAATGCTGAACCAATAGACGATTAGGCACAGACACACTGGGATGAGATGCCTACACCTGGAATCAAACCTGCATTCAAACAAGTAGGGCGACATCAGCAGGACAGCTTCCACTGTCACGCGACACGTATTACTGCTCAATCGGAGCAATTTGCGTGGTGTCTGCGAGACAGATCAATTGCGCCACAGACCCTACGCAGATGTGAAACGCGCACTTGTCCTACTCAGACAGCATCACCTACACTGGATGGGTTGAGACTACAGAATGAAAAGTGACCATAAACCAAATTGTCTTCTACACGGATAGCTGAAATCAGCAAGCGACCGTTGGATCAACCCGATATATGTGTACGGTATAGAGATTATACTAACCGGAATATCAACAGAAACAGAGCTAAATCGAATCCGACCATATTGGAAAGTCTAAGAGTAGATTGAACGGGAAGCAAAATGACTACTGTTGTTGGCTCATGACAAATCAATGAATGTGGCGGTTATGGCGAGATGCACATATTGAGTACACAAACAAAGTGCAGTTGGATTATGCACGTGTATGGTGCTTTCGCACGGATAAAAACAACAGCCAGATAACGTTCAATGCGCGACAGTCAAGCTAAAGCGCACAATTAAAGCACCACTTAAAAGTGCTGAAAAACAGAGGGCCGAAAGATTATCGATCGTCAGATGTACATAGATGAGATTGAGAAATTGCAAATACTTGCACAATGAACTGAAAGGTGAAACTAGTGCACACAAATTTTTACGTGAAACGCGAGAAAGTGAACCGGATAAAAATTACGATAGAATCATAATCAAATGCTCAGGTGACTGAAGGGTGACGATGAACAAGATAGAAGATACAAACCCATTGAGATTATCATAAGTACAAAGCAAAACGACCATGCTAATGGTGCATTTAACTAGAATGTTTTAAGATACATCGAGACAATTTTCACCAAACGCTGGTCAGCCACGGAAAGAGGCGAAACAGGAGGGTGCGGCTGGTCTCTGCTCGATGTCGAGCATACGTTGTTTGGCTATACGAAGGTGACCACTTCATTTAAAACATTCACAGTTTGGGTTCGGAACTACCCTACTGGTTATCATGGTCTGTCTAATGTTCACGCCACACCGTGCTAAATTGATTGGCCACCGGTAGTGAGCTGCATACTGAAACAGACTGGAGTCTAACTACCATTTCCTGTTCTATTTTCTTTCTCATATCTGTCTAGGCCTGGGCAACCTGACAGTGTCTTAGCCCACGTGCAGTCTCTGACTGTGTGGCACTTTGCCTGGATCAGGCTTGTGCTTTCAGACCATCACCCAAAGCCAACATTAGCACACACTGATATAAAGCTCGAAGTGACAGCTTTATAGTTACTCACCAATTTGGTTAGCCAAAGGTGAATCCCCTCCCCACTAAGGGTTGGCAGAAAAAGCTTCCACATCTCGTTTACGGATATGGTTGTAGTGCAGACAGCCGAGAGATCAACTTAGAGGTCTCCGTAGAGATGTTTCGAAATAAGACCGTTCTAAATCATACAGACTGGACTCCATTTGTGACGCTACGCTGGATATAAATCATTGCTAGCAGTTACCTTTCTGGTACTGTAATACGCAGCACAATGTAGGCGTACAATAATTCGAGGCACGTGCAACGACAAAACACACGAAATCAAAATGTAAACTGTCCTATTTAAACCCTTTACAATCACTATCATCGGCTCGTGTGCGAAACACGTTTTCCGATTAAGAAGGCGCGAGTGAATCACTAGAAACCAGCGTCAGTTACGAATGGATGATAACTGGAAAAGACTTTGCCATGAATATCAGCATGAACAACACCAAGACTATTGGCGGCGTTTTGAGGCGAGTAAACTGTCACTATGAACCAAGCAGCTTCTAGGCCTGGGCAACCTGACAGTATCTCAGCCCACGTGCTGTCTCTGACTGTGCGGCACTTTGCCCGGATCAGGCTTGTGCTTTCACACACACATACAAGCAGCTTCTCATCTAGTTTGGCTAAAGTACGACGGATAATCTAGTTCGACACCGAGATGAAAAAAAAACGATTGACAAGGAATCGCTCTACTTAAATTCCAATGGTTGAAGAAAGCGGAATCTATGCATGAAGTGAAAAACAAGGTGGTATTGCTAAATTACTTCAAACCGCCACCGGTGCAGCATCGCACCGAATGTGAGACAGTCAGAGACTGCACATGGGCTAGGATACTGTCAGGTTGCCCAGGCCTAGACAGATATGAGGGGGGAAATAGAAATGGTAGTGAGACTCTAGCCTGTTTCAGCATTCAGCTCAATACCTCTGGCCAATCAATTTAGCACGATGTTAGCCACACAGCACAGAAATGCTGCACGATTGCACATCCGTGTATACAGTAGGAAAATATCACCCATTGGTATGGTCTGAAAGCACAAGCCTGATCCAGGCAAAGTGCCGCACAGTCAGACTGCACGTGGGCTGAGATACTGTCAGGTTGCCCAGGCCATTGGAGCGAAGTGATGTGTTGCTCACCCCCCCCCCGAAATTACACTCCACTACCGGTTTCTAGCTGTTTGCCGTCATCAGGTGGAGACAGTAAGATTAGGATCAGTGAGCATTTAAACAGTGGATAAGTAGTAGACAAAGTTATACTTGAATGTCACTGTTGCATAATCACAGTGTGTTCTAACAGGTGAATTATTACACGTGGCAACCAATTTAACAGGGCAGTACCTGCATGGTAGAGAAGTGCTGCACAGTTGCACACATTTGTGCAACCGAGTGGCAGTGCTGGTAGGTGAACAAAGGTAGTAAAGTTATCCGGAAAACAGTTTACATTATTCGACACGATCTAAGTTGGTGTTTGCCACGGCAGAAAAAAAAATCCCCACAGTCAAATAAAGGTAGATACAGCGATAAAAAGACAACAAAAAATGTGACGTGCGATGATCGATCATGTATGTATGTTTGAAATCACAAGACTGATCTAAGCAAGGCATCGCACAGTTAGATACCGCAGGTGGAACAAGATATTGTCAGGTTGCCCGGGCCTAGACAGATATAAGAAAGGGAAAATGACAATGTGATTCCAGCGCGGTTCCGTATGCGAATTAGTACCTTTGGCAAACCGATATAGCACACAGAACTGCATCATTGCACGTGCGTCGTGTGATGATCGATTATGACCGAGAGAACTTCACCGAACCAGCACAAACATTCTACGATCATCTGCCGACAGACGTATGTGATACGATTGTCTGACGACAACGCAGAGACACAGAGATCAAATTAGACACATTGCACTCACTTCCCACTTTCTTCGGTGGCAGAGAAAGGGCACAAAACGCAGGACATTTCGCGGAGAGACGGCAAGAAAGCCAGTCAAATTGTTTGTATCGACGATCAACATGCGATGGAATAAGCTGCAAAGCGGAAACGAGACATCAACACTGTACGACGCAAAACTACACGAGACGAAAATTCAGAAAAAAACGGCACAATTGCCACCAAGAATAAGCCACCGACATGAGACGCCGGTCGCGGTTTAATTTTTACTTCATGATGCCTTCCTTCCATAAAAACACTTGATGGCACCTGGATGGACACGTGGAGCCACAAACTCTGATTCACAGCACGAAAGCAGATATGCCGTCAGTTCCTCAACATTATCATAGTGTCAGACCATCTTATTTTTACATACTTCAAAGGTTGTGTACACTCAGCTTAGACCGTCTCGTAACAGTTGAATTAATCAAATGAAGAAGTAAGATCAGGCTAAGCAAACCTTAAAATGGAGGCCAATTGGTAAAAAATATTATAATTGAAGCGGATTGGCATCGGCAACATTTCGGCGACCGATCCATAGTAGAACGGATCCAAGGCAACCAATCAAATCTATGGAAATCGCACTTCTAAATGCTCGTATCCTACGCGCGCTTACGTTCACTTAGCTATTCCAGTCAATTTTATTTTAACCATGGAAATTTAAGCTTGCCAAAGAGTTTTCTGTTAAAGCGAAACTATACGTATGATCGATACACGCACGGAGAATCAATAGAAATTGATAGCGAGTCATTCCAATGTATCACGTGTCTCAACATCGACCAGGACACTGGACAGCCGTGACCGATGTAGTCATTAGCACACAAACGCATAAACAAACGGAACAACACAACGGTCCAACGAATGAAAACAATTTGCTGCACAAACAGGACCACTTTCGCAGAACCGAACGGTTCACGAGGCACAACTCGTGAAGAGTAAACAGCGCAAAGTAAACGTCCGCGAAGCGAGGTTACAGAACCAAGCTCCATTCACACATTTTGCGCGAGGGTTATCAACGTACATCTGCATAAACAGTGCAACCGGGCATCCAATTTCTAGGGATAAGAAGCGTCCAGCGATCAGGAAGTTGGTATCAGTTTATACCAGAAATACACGACAGGGAATTAAAAAAACACGCCAACTGCGATTCATTTGGAAGTACCGGTAACGCAATAATCAAAACCAACATGATAATTTGTGTAAGCAATTTTTGGAGAATATGATGTTCATGTTTGTGACTACTCATTCGTGCCAAGCCCATAGAAGTACTCACAAAGTTGATCACGACCGTCCATAATAGAAGCACCGGACTCGAGTTTCGCTCTTATTTGAGCTCATTAGCAGTGCATATCCTTCGCATCGAGTGGGATTCGAACCCCCGACCATCACCATTGTAGTTCAACGCCTTACGACCTTATATTTGGCTTATTTTTAAAAGTCTTGGGAATTCGGGTACAAAGTGGCATCCCCAGCACCACTCGGCGTTAGTTCGAGTCACCTTCTCTAGCCTTTGTACAACCAAGTGCGACCTGCAAGGCAGCAGGGAGTTGCCAGAAAGAGGTGGTGTGCACCAACTAACCGTCCACGAGACTCTGCTCCAGATTTTCCCTCAGGGTTCTCCCCCGAAGCCTTTCCCGCGATCGGGTATCCCGCAAGGCAGCGGAGGTTTAAAATCAGGGTTTTCCTTCTCTTTCATCATGTACCTTCTTCATGGTATACTTGTTGGCACATCGTCTGTAAAGACTTGTGTGATAATAATAATAATATAGATGAAATGCGCTCCCAGCCTAACGAGCTCCAGCTGCCCGAAGCAAACTGGTTTTCAGACGCCAGTTACTCGCCCCTTCTCCTGTTGGTAGAAGCAGTTCGCCTGGCTATGGGAGCCACTCGTGCAGGCCAGAAGCTGGACTTGGTTGTCAGAGGCTATTTGAAACGCGCGCCATATGGAAGCTTTTGTTTCATCGGCTTCGAAGCCGCCTTAGACTCCGTCGACCAATATTCACTGTGGAATGTGATGCTGGAATGTGATGATCCAAGAGTACTATTCATTCACGCAGAGCCGCGTACGCGCATATGAAATGGTGTCCCTGACGTTCCCCATCAGGACTGGTGTCCGGTAAGGGTGCACTTAGTCCCCTGTGCTATTCAACTTCGCGATCGATTGGACAATGAAGCAGGCGCTTCTGAAGATTGATGGCGAGAACTTGGAGATGGTGAACACTTTTCGTTACCTTGGTTCGTTCGTGCTACCGTCAAGCCAAGCCAGGGATGAGACATCGACCAGTGTACAAGCTGTGCGCACGGAGTTTTCGCTACTGCGTTGGGTTGTATTTAGCCGTACATAAATCAACCGACGTACAAAGTTGCGCGTTTACAGAGCGGCGATTCGCCCACTTCTAACTTATGGATGCGAGACGTGGCCTGTGCGGGTGGAGGATATGCAGAAACTAGAGGTTTTCGACCACTGATGTCTCCGACGCATCCTTAATGTTCGATGGGATGAGCGTGTATCGAATGACGAGGTTCGCCACCGTTGTTTTGATATCCCTCGCCTGAGTTCGATATTGCGACAACACCGACTGAAATGGGTTTGCCACACCCTGAGACGCTCGGACGCTGAGCTAGCCAGGGTGACACTATCGCCGACACCCTGCGCAGAATGGCGTTGTCGTCGCGGAGGACAAGTGAAAACTTGGCTCGCCACCGTGGGATCGGATGCGGAGCTGCTTGGTCTACGATCGGTTTAATAATGCAGCAGATTCAGTGATAGTTGAAGACCTGGAAACGTTGTAGCACTTATTTGCTCTGAGCCTGAGGTCCAAAGCCGAACAATAAATCTGTTGCTTTCTGAACTTTACCTTCGGGATTCGCATGACCAAAGTTGAGAAACGCTATCTCGCCGACACCAACGAGCATAACAGAGCAATCCATAATGAGATTCCCAGCTGTGCGCGTGACGAAGAGGTATACGTTAACCTAAGCAAGCTCATTTGACTCAGTTTGAGGAGGTACGGCTTACATGATGATGTCTGGGGCATCCGGCATCGTAATTGCTGTCGGCAGTTTCTTGAATGGTTAGAGACAACCAGACTAGCAATTGTATCGATACGACGATGTAATTCTGCTGATAATGTTGATGTATCCACTACCTAATTACATCAAAAGATAACAAAAACTAAAATATATGTACATGTGACATCGTAAGCCAGATCCTGGTATATAGTATGAAAGCGCAAGCTTGATCCAGGCAAAGTGCCGTACAGTCAGAGACCGCACATGGGCTAAGATACTGTCAGGTTGACCAGGCCGGATCCTGGCAAAGTGCCGCATGGTTATACACTGCACATGGGCTAAGACGCGGCCAGGATTTCCAAAACTGAACAGATATAAGAAATTGAAATTAAAAAATGAAAATGGTAGTGAGACTAAAAAAACTAAACTGTACAGAGCAGAGAGGCAAACGAGATGAAATAACGAATAGCAGTAGCATAATTTCCGCAAAGATTGGTTGCAAACAAACTCATTGTTTGTGAAAGTCCTTCATTTAGAAAAAATCGAAGATATAAATGGGCCAAACTCACTGAATTGTTGATACGATACTGCACAAACGACTTCATTCCATGCAACTTCGAACTTTTGGCAAATTGACCAACAGAACACGTAACAGTTTCTTCGACGGGACGCCAATGAAACAGACCATTGACGTACTATACAGAAATAGGATTTTATGATTATATTTAAAGCGAGAATTAAACGGAGCGTAGTTTCTAGTAAGTAATCAATGCATAATCTATTCACAAGCGTGCTCGCTACGACGATAATTGCGCAATAATCTATTTTTTTAAACAAGCACCACCAGCGTGTCGACTTTTGACATCGGCATAATTAAGAGAAAATGAACGGACTCTCAGGTAGTGTTATATCTGTGATGTGCCACTACTGGCCCAGACTTGGGTTCGACAGAACACTACCGTAACTGAACTGGTGTATTGATCGAATGAAATGAATAGCACAATGTTTGTACAGTGAACGATAATCACAATATGCACTTACGATCGATGCTTGATCGATAGTTCGTTCACTGTCTATACCACAGGTAGCTTTTGGACGGTCAGTAACCGATGACGTCTGTGCTTAGCGTGATACACCATGCGTATGAAACCCTAACGGTTACCGTGACGAGCACTTTACGTCAAGTCAGCTTTTATGGACCGGACAATAGCGACCACCTGATAGTCGTTAACACCGCTCTAGATACCAAATGACACAAAATGATAGATGACGTTCACAACTGCTTGTTAATCAACAATCAGAAAAAAACGGCAAAGTGATAGATCGATTCAAGCTGATGATCCTAAAGAGTGTCCCTTGATCCTCAGTATTGATCGCCTTGAGCACTGAGTCAGTCTGTTTTCCGACAAGATTTGTTCTCAAGAGTGAGTAACTAGAGAGAGCATAACCCACAAAGGTTGGAACTAACAGATTGAGAATCAAAGATTGCTGAACATAGTTTATTTTATCCACAAAACAAAACAGATGGCACGTTTGGTAAAGATGCACTGACAAAACTAGATCACACCACCTATACGAAGAGCAAGCACAATTGACCGTACGAAAAATGCACGCGAATGTGGTCATCGTTTAACACAACGAAGCCGTTCAGACAATACATTCTTGGTTGCGTGAAAATGGTCGAACCATTTGTTTTTTTCAAAAGCCATCCGTTAGCTGTGGCTCAGTTGTAATTGTGAGCAATGCAGGCTGTTATAACGTGTAAGAGTATTTCCACTGGCCCAGCCGTGGGTTCGACAGAAAACACAACCGAACTCGAACTCGTGTATTAACCGAATGAATCAATGAATAATCACAATATCAGGGAGCGAGTGAATATCATAATGTTTGTACACTGAACAATAATCACAGTATGCACTTACGATCGATCGTGATTGATGGTTGATCGATAGTTCGTTACGCATCTATACAACACCTCCCCTTTTTAAAAAAAGAAAAATTAACACATGGGACGATAGCTAAGCTGCTGTTGTTTGGCCGGATTCTCGTTTTATAAACTGATGGCTCTAGGTAGCGCGTTGCTGGGTGGAATTTCAGTCTGTTTGGTCTAGCCTTCCGTTGAGTAGCATTTAATTGTTTTTTGTACTTCAAATTTACATATCGTTGACCGAGTTTATTTGCGTTGCGTGTCCACATTTGTTCGCTACATTGTACTTGTTGCCAGTACTTGTACATGACTTCATCTACTCTCTTTGGTAAAAATTTGGGCCACGTTGAAAATGCAAACTTTTTCCCTGTATGACAAACAATTTCGCAATTATGGCATCTTTGTTGCTTGTATCTGCAAAATAGTCCAGAGTGCCGCATTCCACTATGCCAGCATGCAAGTCGGGATTTGTTTCGTCGTTTAACACGATTGATTACACATTGTTTCTGGTTAAACTCTCCAACATCTCCTTTCTGTCGAAATTCAGGCATGACATCACGGGCTTTGTTTCGTCGTATTCTTTTACCAGTTAATTCTCTACTGATTCTCCTGCTGTATGGAACAGCATCTGCGGCTGAGATTAAGGGCAGTGCTCTCATTTCTGATTCGGGTTTATACATCACCACACTCTGACACTTTTCCCTGACATTTTCTAACTTTCTGTCGGGGTCGGACTGCAGCTCTGATTCAAATTCCGTGTGTAACTCATAATTCCCGAGGTTTGTGTGCGTATCCAATTTCAACGACTCTAATTCAACTTCATTTTCTGGATACGATTGTAATTCTTCGACGTTATTCACTGAACTTTGAACTGATTCTTCTAAAGTTGAACTGTTTACTGGGTGAACTGCAACCTCCTTTAAGAACTTCAGCTGAATGTTGAATGATTCTTGTAGGAGATCCCGTGCTACTGACGTCCGTTGCAGTAGACTCTCCATTGATTGTCCCGAACTTTGACTGTTGAATGTCTGGGATGCCATTCGTTGTATCAATTCTCCAAACATCTGCGCCTGTTGATTAAGCACTTTTTCTAAGAATTCCATCGGCACTGACATTGTTCCGCACCCCGTCGCCAATTGTTATAACTGTAAGAGTATTGCACTGGCCCAGCCGTGGGTTCGACAGAAAACACAACCGAACACGAACTCGTGTATTGACCGAATGAATGAATGAATAATCACAATATCAGGGAGCGAGTGAATATCACAATGTTTGTACACTGAACAATAATCACAATATGCACTTACGATCGATCGTGATTGATGATTGATCGATAGTTCGTTACGCATCTATACAACAATATATATATATATACATATATATATATATATATATATATATATATCTATATATATATATATATATATATATTCGAAGACGATATGCCAAACATTGCATTCACTAAGTGGCAGCATAAAGATGCAAATATTACATCTGTCAATAGGCGTGAGTGAAATAAATCAAATAATTGATCCATGCAATTTTCAGAACGTTTGGCAAGATCGCATTTTTAGAGAATATCATAGGACGCTTCGATGGTACATTGTCGCAAATGCTGAATAAAATGTTCAAATCAGGTGCATGAGGGAGCAAAATATTGATAAGCGTGTCACAGCACCGATACACACCAGAACTATTAGCTTGTCAGATCGAGCGAATTAGAGGTACCTAACAAGTGTGTGAAAACCTAATGTGAATGAACGCTAGACGAAATTGGTAACACACATATGGGTTAATAATTGCTTTGTGTTTTAATACCAAACGTCGATTGTATTTATCCCATCTCGAATTGCTTGATGTTTCGTCTGGATTTTGACATAATCTAATGCGCTGCAAATTACGAGTACCTACCTCTATACTCTATACGATTAAGGAGTTTCGGCGCCTGATGCGCCGACTGCATACGTACATGAACATAGCCGGATTTCATTTTCGCGCGTTATATAAATATTATATAAACTATTGTGATAACTTAGCCGGTCATTTGAAATAATTCCACACTTACTCATGTGATTGGTAGCCTAAGTGAATTTGACAACGTTAAACGTATCCCCATATAATTACAAGGTTACCCGTTGTTTATGAACCAGATCGTCATATTGCTTAAATTTTATACAAGGTCATTGTAATATTTGGCTCACGATAAGCTCAAAATCTTGATGGAGTTTTAAATTGATTTATGAACAAGGTATATAATTTAACGCCAAGTTCTTAAAAAGTATATCAGATATCATTTAACTGTAGTATTTTCCATGGACTCATTGATTATCAATTTCTAATGCTAGTCATTCAACAGATTTATTCGTTCAAGCAATATCACATTCCCCATAAACTTTGCATATCCTCATTAGCTATGCTTGATGATTTTAAATCCACAATTGTGAAAATCAAACCTCTGGGTAACAAAATCAATGAATGTTTACTTTCATTACCAACTATGACATAGTTTCGGAATCATAATACCAGAGAAATACGATGCCAGGATCATAAGTGGCTCATACACTTCCTGTTTAATTTTGCGCTCATTTAGAAGTAAGGCGTTAATTTGTTTACTACTTGTGTGGAAATTTCGTGCCCTCAACTCAAGTGATACGATGGTTTTGTACTTGTGCCCCGCAATATCCTGGACGCATTTGACAATGACGAGCAGTGATGGCTTTTATTATCTACATAAACTAGCGCTGTCATAAATGCATAAATATGTGATGTACGCTGAACTTTTAAACATAGTAGTGGTCTTGCAAGAGGATATATACGTCTTTCTGATGGTTTCCAACGGGATTCAAACCTGAATCTCATTGTTCTCACTTCCATCATGTTCGTAGAGAAACAAGAATTTGTGAGGCTGTTATTTAATTTTTTGATCTCATCTCCGGAATTGTGATTGACAATCGTCTGCTTTGAAAATCTGGTATTAGAGATAATACAAAGAGGATGTTTGTATTGTAATAAAGTTTTGTTGAAATTGACAAAAAGGTATTAATTTAGAAATTCGGTTTAATGGTTTTGAAAACATTGTTTAGAAAGGCCTATTAATTTCCGGCTGATTATCAGTTTCTACGCACGTCATTTATTGTATAATGAAACAATATTCGTAAAAAGTGATTTTCAAGCATTTTATCTGCTTGTCAACATTAATGAATTATTTTATTTTAATAACCAATTTGATTGGTGCTTGCCTACATTTTATATATTAGGGTAAATTTTCAAGTTGTTTTATCATAAATATGTTTCTGGAAGGCCTATAAAACCTAGGTCATGCAATCAACAAGCAATCCGTATTGGTTTTGTTTAATGGAAATGTTCTGAAATGTATTTACATGAACGTTGAAATGTCATTTCCTTTAATAGACACAATTGATCGAAATTCTTATTATAGAAAAGACAATGGACAGTCACAATCCGTATGACTTTAAATCATGCAACGATGGAATATACGGACGTGGAAGCAGATTCGATATTAGTGCAGTGTCGAGTAAGTATTCATATCTAGATTTTCTTCAGCTGTTTTCTTACTTATGAGTAAGAAAAATGTTCATTTTTTATGCAAAAATAGTTTACGTTAAAAAAATATTGGCCGTCCGTACCAGAATAAAGCAAAACGAAGCGCGTGCGGATTTTGATCTTACTTTCCATACCTCAGGAGTGCAAACAGCGCGAAACAGGTCGTGGAGTGTGTTTGTGATGGAAATGCATGCAAATGAATTTTTGAAATTATAATCATATTATAAATATACGATATTATAACTATATACCATAACTAAGACATAGCTTTACTCATTGTTTTATTCAGACAAAATATGCTTTGTAGCGTAATATTCATTTGTTGAAACATTTTCTACGTTTTCTTTTTCATTTGTACCGTTACAGTTGTTGAAAAATGGCATGAGTATTAACTAAACATATTTGGAGAGAGAAGTTGTTGCATATGTGAACTTTTCCTATGAAAATAGAACATTGAAATGTTTGCAACATTGAGTAACAACGGATTTAATTTATCTCATTAATTTAATTTATTTACCAATAATAGTATGATAAAAATTCTAAATTCTAATGCCACCGAATTTCAAATATTAAAGTATGACATCTTCAATGTTTTCAACTGATTATATACAAAATCTTCGCGGCTTCCCAATGGATCAGACTTTGGACTCTCAATGGAACTCTCCAGCGGATATGTAGGTTTGAAATCGTGTTTTGTCGGGATCAATGCACTGGTAAAGAAATAACGCCACAAAATGAAAGAGAGCATCTCGATTTTGAAACCATTCGAAATACGAAATTTATCAATTCTATAAGCATGGCTAATTTTATAGGTAAATATTTTGAATAGTCAGGTTGCACGGTGTTGAAAATCACACTCGGATAAAAAAGAAATTTTGACGTGTACACGTGTTACCGAATCTGATGCTGAAGTTTCACCATCACTTGTCCCGCGCCGATGGATATATTTAAACTAAAGTTTCGTTGTATTTGTCATTACTTTCTATTTGTATGGTTTAGGTGATCAGACTCCGGCCGTAATTCGTAATATCGCAATATTTTTTAATTTCGCTTTTAGAGGCTGGTTCATCTTATATGTCATAGATAACACTACAACCTTCAAGGAAGGTGTCATCTATTTGTTGCCGCTTTATTCAACTCGTTTACACAATTTATTGAAATTTCATGAATATTATGTACTTTCTATTAATATGTTTGTGCATTTACAGCTTCCGTATGTTTTAAGGTGCCACACGTTCCGCTCTATTTCAAATGTTATCGCTGATGGTTTAATGCGTTTCGGTCAAGGAATATGCTTGCGGCCATTATGGTGATAATTTTGTTTAGCACGCACAGGCTACCCTGTCAAACATAATCTAACGATGGTTGCAAGCCCGTTATAATTATGCTTGATGTGTCAAACAAACAGCAATACACAACTGAAATTTGTCTGTTATTATGAGTAGGTATGGCATGTTTGTTCAACTTTAATTGGGAGTACAATGTTTTGCTGTTGGCCTCCGTCGGTCGATGTCGACCATGGATGTAAATCACATCGCATGAATTTCATGTTTTGCAGCATTTTGAGTGACTAAACAGTCCGATTCGGGAGGAACAATCTCTCCCGCAGCGCTTGCAACGATAGTCAGAACTCTGTTGTATTGCATCAGTTGCAAGCCGGCGGCGTGATCTGCGTTCAGCAGACAAGAGCTGTATTTGCTCCTCCCCGGCTTGCAGACGACGCTTTACACAATGACTCCAAAGTGAGCGGTCAAGTGCAAGTTCTTCCCACCTTGCGGGGTCAATGTCAAGAGCTTTCATATCTCTTTTGCAAACATCTTTGTACCATGGGTGCGGTCTGCCCAATGGTCGACTTCCTAATTACAACTCACCGTAGAGTAGATCTTTCGGAATACGACCATTTTCCATTCTATAGACATGACCAAGACACCGCAGGCGGCGCTGACGTAATAGGGTGAACATGCTTTGTAGACCAGCTTTTGGAAGCATTTCAGCGTTAGTCACTCATTCCATCCACGATATGTTCAAGATACGACGGATGCTTCGTAGATGGAAAGCATTCAGCTTTCGTTCGTGTCTTGCTTGGGTGGCCCAGGTTTCACTGCCTTATAGTGAAGCATTTAGTACGCACGCGCTGCATACCATCATCTTTGTCTTTTCAGTCAGCTTGCGGTTACCCCAAACACGAGAGTTCAATCGGGACAAAATGATATATATATATATATATATATATATATATATATTCCAAGACGATATGCCAAACATTGCATTCACTAAGTGGCAGCATAAAGATGCAAATACTACATCTGTCAATGGGCGTGAGTGAAATGAATCAAATAATTGTTCCATGCGATTTTCAGAACGTTGGCATGATCGCATTTTCAGAGAATATCATAAGACACTTCGATGGTACATTGTCGCAAAAGCTGAATAAAATGTTCAAATCAGGTGCATGAGGGAGCAAATATTGATAGGCGTGTCAGAGCACCGATACACACCAGAACTGTTAGTTTGTCAGAGCAAGCGAATTAGAGGTACCTAACAAGTGTGTGAAAACCTGATGTGGATGAACGCTAGACGAAATTGGTAACACACATATGGGTTAATAATTGCTTTGTGTTTTAATACCAAACGTCGATTGTATTTATCCCATCTCGAATTGCTTGATGTTTCGTCTGGATTTTGACATAATCTAATGCGCTGCAAATTACGAGTACCTACCTCTATACTCTATACTATTATGGAGTTTCGGCGCCTGATGCGCCGACTGCATACGTACATGAACATAGCCGGATTTCATTTTCGCGCGTTATATAAATATAATATTAACTATTTTGGTAACTTAGCCGGTCATTTAAAATAATTCCTTACTTACTCATGTGATTAGTAGCCTAAGTGAATTTGACAACGTTAAACGTATCCCCATATAATTACAAGGTTACCCGTTGTTTATGAACCAAATCGTCATATTGCCTAAATTTTATACAAGGTCATTGTATTGTTTGGCTCACGATAAGCTCAAAATCTTGATGGAGTTTTAAATTGATTTTTGAAAAAGGTATATAATTTAACGCCAAGTTCTTAAAAAGTATATGAGATATCATTTAACTGTAGTATTTTCCATGGACTCATTGATTATCAATTTCTAATGCTAGTCATTCAACAGATTTATTCGTTCAAGCAATATCACATTCCCCATAAACTTTGCATATCCTAATTAGCTATGCTTGATGATTTTAAATCCACAATTGTGAAAATCAAACCTCTGGGTAACAAAATCAATGAATGTTTACTTTCATTACCAACTATGACATAGTTTCGGAATCATAATACCAGTGAAATACGATGCCAGGATCATAAGTGGCTCATACACTTCCTGTTTAATTTTGCGCTCATTTAGAAGTAAGGCGCTAATTTGTTTACTAGTTGTGTGGAAATTTCGTGTCCTCAACTCAAGTGATACGATGGTTTTGTACTTGTGCCCCGCAATATCCTGGACGCATTTGTCAATGACGAGCAGTGATGGCTTTTATTATCTACATAAACTAGCGCTGTCATAAATGCATAAATATGTGATGTACGCTTAACTTTTAAACATAGTAGTGGTCTTGCAAGAGGATATATACGTCTTTCTGATGGTTTCCAACGGGATTCAAACCTGAATCTCATTGTTCTCACTTCCATCATGTTCGTAGAGAAACAAGAATTTTTGAGGCTGTTATTTAATTTTTTGATCTCATCTCCGGACTTGTGATTGACAATCGTCTGCTTTGAAAATCTGGTATTAGAGATAATACAAAGAGGATGTTTGTATTGTAATAAAGTTCTGTTGAAATTAACAAAAAGGTATTAATTTAGAAATTCGGTTTTATGGATTTGAAAACATTGTGTAGAAAGGCCCATTAATTTTCGGCTGATTATCAGTTTCTACGCACGTCATTTATTGTATAATGAAACAATATTCGTAAAAATGATTTTCAAGCATTTTATCTGCCTGTGAACATTAATGAATTATTTTATTTCAATAACCAATTTGATTGGTGCTTACCTACATTTTATATATTAGGGTAAATTTTCAAGTTGTTCAATCATGAATATGTTTCTCGAAGGCCTATAAAACCTAGGTAATGCAATCAACAAGCAATCCATATTGGTTTTGTTTGATGGAAATGTTCTGAAATGTGTTTACATGAACGTTGAAATGTCATTTCGTTTAATAGACACAATTGATCGAAATTCGAAATATAGAAAAGACAATGGACAGCCTTATTAAACTCATCAAGAATTTGGGAGTAACTAGAATTTCAATGTTTGGCAAACGCTCAAAATTTCTAAGTACTGGTCGAAGAATAGAGAAAGGAGAAGTGCTCTACGTATCATTACATCTGCTGAGTTTTTTGACAACCGGGTTACAAGATACAGACTTAATGGGCGCCGTTTTAAGTTTGTTTGGACCAATGGCTCGCACGATTTCATCATACATACCGTGAAAATTTCCAGTATCCGCAGCTTTTTGTATATTGAGGCTAATTTCAGTTCAATAGTCATTTGCACATCGCCTCGCAGTCTTTTGGACTTTATTTCTAGCTGCTCTTAGAAGTCGTTAGTTTTCATCTGTTGGCATACCTTTGAAACTCAATAATGCTGACCGTTTCTCCTCCAATACAGCAGTCGATTCCCAGTTTTCTGAAGCCAATTCGAGTGGGGTTGTCTTGATGAACTTGGTTATGAGGCTTTATGCAAATCGCGCAGCTAGATTAGGTTCGCAGATGCGAGTGACGTCTATCCTAGGCTGAGCAGACAATTTAGTGCGGTGGAGCTCGAGTTTTGCACAGACCAGCGAATGATCAGTGTCGTAGTCTGCGCTTTGATATGATCTGGTAATGTGTACACTTTCTATTTCGAATTGATTCAGCCACTATGTAACTTGTTTTTTTTAATTCCTGTATGACATTGACCAATGCGCTTCAAATATCTTACCGAATCTCATCATTTTATGTCTATAGTGAGATCCTGGCTTCGTTTCACGTTTTTTGTTACTTGAAAAAACTGAAACTAGATCACTCCGACCTCGCGTAAATGACGCTGATTGATCGAGTGTTGTCTGTTGCTATAAGCAATGAGCGACAGATGGTTGATTTAGAATCTGTCTGTTCAGTCATGAAAGGTTGTCACGGCCGGGGTGGTTTGGGGGATAAGCTCCCAATTCCAAAAATGCTCCAATGGCCCGCGTCTCATATAGCCTCTGACAACCAAGTCCAGCTCCTGGCCTGCACGCGTGGTCCTGTGTGACCCGGCGGAACTGCTTCTACTGACAGGAGAAAGGGCGAAGGCGACTGACTGGCGCCTTAAAACCAGAAAGCTTCGGGCAGGTGGAGCTCGTTAGTCCATGAAGGCGGTCCACCTAGGGGAAGGAAAACCCTTATCTCAAACCTCCACTGCCTTGTGGCTACATCCATTCATGGAAAAGGCTTCAGGAGTCAACCTCGAGGAAAAATCCGAAGCCGGAGTCCCGTTAGGCAGTCCGAAGTTTATTCAACTTCGTCCTGCCAGCTCCTGCGACGGCATTGTTGTACAAACGTATCAGCTAAGCTGTTCCTTTGGTTCCATTGGTGCCGTGGAGAGGGAGCACTTGCTACATGGGCAACAGCTATTTCTCCATATTGAACTGCCCTGGCGTACATCACAACGCACCAATGGAGAGGACACTCCATTCCGCTTATACGGAAAATAACACGGGAAGCAGCAGATACCGGTTAAAAGCTATGGCTCGACTGGCGTAGAGCTAAGCGCCTGGGGCTGCTTTCGACGGTGGGAGAGACTTCCAGGTCTCATTGGAAGGCTACCGCCCGCCTCAAGCTGGGCAGCCCCCAGTCAATAAGTTGCCGTCTCGCCACGGTCTGCTATCCTCATTGGGCGCATGGGGATTAGGAATCAACCGACAAGCAGACTGTATTTTTCCGCACCAGCGAATCGAAATACCAAACAACAAATGTCAGTTCTGAAACTTGGAACCTGGAACGTCCGGTCCATGCTTCTAGGATTTCATGAAGACGTCTCGAATATCAGAGGCGTTAGAAAGTCCGCCGTGATTAACAACGAGCTAAAGAGGCTGAATGTCGACGTGGCTGCCCTACAAGAGACGCGCTTACTAGACACTGGTAAGCTAACAGAAAGTGATTACAC
>JACCGJ010016195.1:0-28465 GCA_013407085.1 Atriophallophorus winterbourni | reverse complement strand
CTGGAAGGTGTAATGTGTCCCACATGAGATGTGAGACACCAATATCATCACGCTAATAAGGAATAAGCATGATAAAGGCGACTTTAACAATTACAGAGAAATATCTCTTCTGAATTTTAGGCAAATTGTTTGCTAAAGTCTTACAAATGTGGCTCTGGTTTTTAGCTGCTAGAGTTTACCCCAATCTCGATGTGACTTCGCAGGGGATGATCCACCGTAGACATGATCACTCCCTGAGAGATTTTCAAGAAAAATGTTGCGAACAGCGTATGCCATCATTCTCTGTTTTATTCATCTATCGAAGGCGTTTAACTACGTTAGTTTGGACGGTATTTTCGAAATGCTTGATCTTATAGGCTGCCCTCCAATTCTGCTCAAACTCGTAATCTATTTTCATGAAAGGCTCATTTCATGTTAACGGTTGCAGTTTACAAGACTTTGAAGTTTATTGGGGCGTCAGACAAGAGTGTGTTTCTAGCCCCCACACTATTCGGTATTTTTTTTGCTCTGCTGCCGAAACACGCTTTTAAAGACGAAAACAGAAGGTATTCAAATACGCACAGGAATTGATTGTAAGCTTTTAAACTTGAAAGTGCTTGAGAGCTCAAACCAATTTACCGGATGTGATAATCCGCGACCTGCTATTTGCCGATGGTGCCGCCATTATTGCTCAATCCCAAGAACACCCCCAGTCGCTAATAGATTGCCTTTCATGGACATGCAATAACTTTGGGGAAACAATCTGCATGAACAAAACCAAAGTCCTTGGTCGTGGGATTGCATCTCCTCTTATCATCAATGTTGGAAACTGTCAGCTTGAACTAGTACATCATTTCACATATAATGGTTCAACTATTGCGGATAACCTCTCGCTAGACACGGGGATTGATAATCGGATTGGCAGAGCAGCTGTCATATTGTTCCGATTGAACTCTCGTGTTTGGAGTAACCGCAAGTTGCTTGTAAAGGCAAAGATTATGGTATACGTACTAAATGCTTTACTGTACGGCAGTGAAGCCTGGACCACTCATGCAAGACCAGAACGGAATCTGAATGCTTTCCATCTACGAAGCATCCGTCGTATCTTGAACATAACGTGAATGGACAAAGTGACTAATGCTGAAGTGCTTTCTAAAGCTTGTCTAGAGAGCATGTTCACCCTACTACCACAGCACCGCCTACGCTCAATGTGTCATGTGTACATAATGTAAAATGTTCGTATTCCAGAAGATCTACTCAATGGTGAGTCTGAAGTAGTAAGTCGACCTTTTGGCAGACCGATTTGCGGTTCAAAAACGAGTGCAAAGACTATATGAAAGCTCTCGACATTGTACCTGCGCGTTCGGAAGACCTTTCTCTTGACGGTTTACTTTGGGGGCACTGTGGGAAGAGCCATATCCAATCTGGGGAAGAACCGATATATCTTTTCGCTGCTGAACGCCACCGGCTTGCAACGGACGCCAAGCGACCGAGTAAGGCTTATCGTCGTGACCGCTGCTGGAGAGATTGTTCCTCCCGAATCGGACTGTTTAGTCATTCGAAAAGCTGCGGACCATGAAACCATCATGCGATTGAGATGTTCATCCATGGCCAACAACAACATATTTACATCAGGCTGATAAAAAGGGAATACGTTCAAGGCGAGTTGATAATGTAGTGCATAGGTGTAATCGCACATACTCTCATGGTTGAGGGTGAAATAATTTCTTCAAAGTATCATTAAATACTCAGTATAAGATGAAACGTTAGCTGACTTATTTTCACATCTGTTTCGAGTGACAAATTTGGAATATCACTGCTCAATTTAACTTAATAAACCCAAGTCGACTTGTCTATGCAATTTTGACTGCCACCATATTTAGAAGTTCTTCTTTGGGTTTATACCGCGTCTCAACACACTATTCAATATATACAATAAGTACAAGATAAATGTAGTTTATATTGCGATCGCTTCAGTTCTAAACGTCAAATTGTAATATCTCTGCCCCATCCACCTTCTTGATTGCAATTCGACTTGTCGTAGCAATTTTGAGCACATCAGCTTTCGCTTGCGTTTTAAATTCACGGCCAAACGCTTCTACGCAGTCTAAGTCGATGTCGCGACCTATATCTCATACGTGCTCCACCAAGAATGAATCAAGAATAAAGTATTTATAGTTCCTGGCATCACTGGGCTGTCTTTTGACACGCTCTTGATGTTCTTCCGTTCTGGTATAAATTTCCAACGGAGTCTAACAGATCGTATAATAATTGCTCCAACATGACTAAACAATGGGCCTAAAACAGATTCCAATGAATTGCTGACCTGAACGTGTTGTGTAACATTCAAAATGAAAAAAAGATTAATCACACAGTGAGATATTTCCACTCCCAATGAATGACAATTAAAACTAAATTTTACGGCATGAGACAATTGACGTGATATTGTATAAATAGACAAATTGAGACAGATGAATAGTGTGTACTCAAATATTCAATGTGAATCGATACCTCATGCGAAAAAATCGATTTTTTTACTATTTTTGAAACAATAGTAGCATTCTGTGGGTACGGTTCACATGAGATTATTGATTTTAGTTGCGAGATATTCAAGTTGGTATTTGACCAATTCGGTCTTAGTTTCCCGACGAATACAGCTCAGAATATGGTCGATAGAATTCGTAGGAAGCCATTACTTGTTTCAATTTAAAATACAGTGGAACCCACCTACAACGAACTCGTTTACAACGAATTCTTGGGTTGAACGAACACACCATGATTTACCAAAACAATTCCTTCTTTGTTAGTCTATTTAAAACATTCGTACAACGAATCTGTTCGTTACGAATCTCGCCTTTTACGAACACTGTACGAGTTCCTGACAGCTGTTTGTTCAATAAAGTTCATACATACAACGAACTCTCTTTGTCTTGCCTTTAACACACAACGCTTCGTCAAGAGTGGCCTGCAGTGCGCTAAGAATAGAACTGACAGCTTGGCGAGACACAGGCAGCCTAGCCTACGGTGTGCTTATTGGCTCGCACGCACGCACAATAAAATCACGTGAATTCTATGTGACTGGTAGCTCCGTCTGTGAAAGATGCAAGGATTGCTCTTGATCTCTGCAGGAGATTTTTAGGATAGAAGGAAGAGACGTCGAAAGAGAACTTGAAGTTGTGGAGAGAGAGATAGAGGCGGTGGCGAAGTCAAAACTTAAACAAAAGAGCATCGCCAGCTACTTCATGAAAGCGTGAGATTGGACTGTCAGTGTGTGCAAGAAGTTTTTACTTCTTCGATTTAGAATAAATTCACTATTATTAACATGAACTTGGATTTAATGTTGTGATCTGTGTGCTATGGCATCATCTAATCATCAAATGGATTACACGCATGCACAAACACACAAAGGTAAGACATTCTTCACTTGTTTACACGTGTACAGAAAAACGGCGGCAAAATCACGTCTGACAATGCGTTTAACTTAAAACGAATTCCGCTTTTAACGAACATTTTACTCTCCCCCCAGAGATTCGTTGTACCCGGGTTCCACTGTATAACTAAAAGGCTCATTTGCTTACATTTCAATCCGCCCACTCTCATGTAGATAGGTTGTGAGCTCAAGTGATTGTACATGTAGGTCCTACTAACCTTATCCAACAGCGGCATACAAGCGCAAATTGTTTACCATTCTCCCACTGTTTCAAGCGCATGCGAATCTGATCCTACTGTCCATAACTGATAAGTGCGAACAGCACGAAAACGGTATTGGGTTGTGTGTGATCGAAATACATGAAAATAAGCTTCTTTGTTCATGATCATTGGTTCAGACTCTATTGACATGAGTATGGACTCATGTGATTGAGTAGGTTGGTCGTACTAACTTTATCCAACGTGGCATACAAGCGCAACTTGTTTAAAATATAACAGGTTTGAGTAATTAATTGTGATCATACGGTATTTCACCAGCTTACTTCATGCAAATGTGCTCATTTGCATGAATTTCTATCACAAACGTAGGCACTGAGGGTTCTCATGAAAACTGGGGACAACAAAGTTTTATTCAACATAAAAGATCGTAACCTTTGCAGATCATTTCGTTTGATGGGAAAACAGTTTCTGGCAGTATACTGTTCCATAAAAAGCTTACACGGACTGCAGGAAAGTACTGGTGACAGTTCAATGTGGGATTTGAAGGTTCAGGTTGTGACTGTGGGTCGGGAGATTGGATCCAGGTGTAAAAAGGTGTCTGAGTGGATTGCAGGCCGTATGGATTATTTGGTATGTCAGGTTTAGGTAAGCCCTGATGCTTTTCAGCTCAACTTGTTTATAAACTCAATCAATTTATCTAAAGCTAATCACACTTTTATCAACTTTATAAAATTTGCAAGCGATGCTGTTTCTATTCTCACCATACCGAAGCAAGGAACTCGGGGTAAATTTCCCAAAACCAAGTCCATTTTATATATTGCATCGGTTGTCACAGATTCACTGTGTGGATCCGTTACCCAAAGTTTGGTTCTGGTTCCTTTGTACAATTTTTTTATCACCTTTCCAAAGATTAAAGGTTAACTAAACATGATCTCACTGTTGCCAAGGGGAAATATGTTGTGGTGTGTACGTTTCGAGGATAAGAGCTCCCCAAACACGGGCAATTACAATTTGTTTGAATTCATTGTGAAGTCGGTTATCCGAAGTTTTACTATGCTAATCCGATTACCAATGGTCTTCATATTACTTTATTTGCCATTCTGTCACTAATTCAAGGCTCACTGAACCTGATCTTACTGTCTCCAATTGACGAAAGCTAAGTCGGGATATGTAAACGCAGAGATGGGAGCATCCAAAACACTGTGTGTTGCTTAGACATCATTCCCCAAAATACCCAGATATACATTGAGTACGACATCTGTCTAAGCATTAAATTTAGGCCCGATTAGCACTTTACCCAGTGGGTGACAGCGTATCACTTTGTCTTTTCGTTTTACATGAGATTCGCCCCAGCCTGATAAGAAAAGATACACGACCTTCCCATTCAAACCCAGTTTGTGTTTCTTAGTTTAACACTAAGATGAAACAATTTTCTACATTGACGTAAAGCTTTTATGAGAATAAATCTCTTCCATCTGCTCGTTGCCATGGTAACGTCATTTTGACGCCTGTAACTAGACGACCAAGAAGGCACTGACATTATCGCAAATCTACATAAAATGATAATGGGATATTATGTATAGTCGATGATAAAAGTATTTGATCAAACGCAAGGAACAAATTGTGACACATGTTAAAAACCTTTTTCAGATTAATTCCTCGGGAAATCACTGAGTTTTGTAAAATAACTAACCATATATCGTTCAAAGGAAGCGATATCGGATAGAAACATACATACACCTCACAATTTGTATTCAACACACCTTCCGTTTCATTGAACAATGGTGACAGTTTCATTTCCCTTGAAATTCCAACCCTCAAGTCGCAACATATAATCTCACCTTCATGATCATTCAACTTAGGACTTCGTCTTCCGACCAACCTTGGACAAGCCATAGACAAGCGATCAATAATCTCGGAAATATTCTTATTTAAGATCAAAAGCCGGATTTATTGCGCCATTAACATTTTAATGTCCGTGAATGAAGCAAGCGACCGAATATATATATATATATATATGGAAATGGCAAAATTTCTTGGTCAAGGGGCTGTAGCAACTTCCATCATCAGTGCTGGACCACTCCTAAAGTGTTATGTTACTTCACCTATCATGGTTCAGCTACTGCGGACAAACGCTCGTTCGACTCCTAAATTAAGATATGGATAGGCAGAGCAAGTGTCATCTTGGCTTGTTTAAGCTCCCGTGTCTATGGCAACTGAAAAATAACCGAGAACACGCACAAATGATGTTATACGACGCATGTGTACTTAATACTCCAATGTATGGCAGTGAACTTTGAACCATAGGTGCAAAACGAACGGAATCCGAGAGAATCCTATTAATGGAGCATCCTTCGCATCTTGCACATATCTTTGATCGAGAAAATAAGAAATGCAGGTGATCTCGGAAATCTGGTTTGCATAACATGTTCACCCAACTCCAATTCAATTCAATTCAATTTTAATGGTCAGAAAAGCACATAGCTTTACACAAATCACAGAATATTATGGGGACTACGTATATTATAACAAGCCAAAACGGGATTTGGTTTTTTACAGAGCAGTTCAAAAATCAGTTTAAAAATCCGGAGGGCAGAAATTGTTTTCGATTGGTGGGATGACAAATATAGATGCATGGGGTGAAGATGTATAGTTTTCTTCGATGCATGGGTTAAGGGTCAAGAAGGCATCAAGACCTCTTGAAAATCTGCTGATTTGGTGAGTTTACAACATAATATGGTAGATTGTTCCAACTAAAACAAACTCACACTGCTACGCTCTCTTTGTCATGTGCAGACGATGGACAATCTTTGCATTTCAACGTTTCCACTCTGTGGAAAGTTCGAATCTTTAAAGTCGGCTTTCGGATACACCGCACTTACGGTACAAAGACGTTTACAAACAAGATATACAACCCCTTGAAATTAACTATACGAGTTGGGAAAACATTGAGCTCGACCGTCAGCTTTAGGGTTACTCTGTGAGGCGTATTCTTCAAGCTGAAGAAGAGTAAACACTGCTCTCAGTGGCTAAAAGTATATCACACCAACAGCGTGCAAAGACCAGTACTGCCTATCCCTGTGTACGCTGTGAGCTAGATGTTTATTCCGGAATTGGAATGTGTAGTCATGTACAATCCTGTGGACCATGATAACAGCCTGCGCTCGCGATGTAAGACCATGGTTGACATCTAGTGAGGGAGACAAAGAACAATATGCCGTCTTCCTTATTTTCAATAGCGCTTTCGTATGCTTTTTTATCTTAATCAAATCTAGACCTAATGAATATTGCAACAGCGATAAGATTGTACACAACGATTTATCTAGAAATGACACAAAACAATTCGATGACTTTCGTGGAACTCGATTAGTAAATTTAGTTCAAATTGACGAAATTTATTTGGGATAAATGTAATATTCTGGTTATCATCGGATGCATGATAAATTCGAGGTTCTGTATTTTACATTGGCACACCGCGTTTCTTTATACGAATTCGAATTTACATGTATTCTAATTTACATGGAATGTGCTGCCCCTACCTGATGAGTGCAAACAGCAGGAATCCCGTCATGGTGTATAATGAGTGATGTCATGATGTATGAGAGTGATTGCAATGTAGGCAAATACTAATTATTTGTTCAGGCCAATTGATTTGCTCATATACAAGGTTATCTCACAAAAGTTCACATTTTTTTACATTAATTCATTGTTTGAAGGCACATGGTTCCTGATTATATTGTCCCTGAACGATGACAGCACACAGCCAGTACTCGGTGAATGTGAGCGTTCAAATACATCGAAAATCTTGAACCTAATTTTCAACCCAGTAGATCACAATAATTCTAAAATCAGATATTTGCGAATTCGAAAGGGCAACCTTAATCTTCCATGAAATAAATCGTTATCTACCATTACTAGGTTTGCAAAATTTATTAGTAAATTCATACTCACTCTCGTCACATCAACATTCATGGCGACCTCGTGAATGAGCCTCTCATCTGTGGCTGTCTCAGAATGATCTTCCTTTAAGGACTGATTTCTAGATCGTTTCCCGACCAATTGTCTCACTTCATCTCCAACCATTTGCACAGATTGTGATGACTGCGTATTGCTCGGTAAGATTTTGACTGAAATGCCTATCAATTCTATGGAATCGTATGACGAATCAACGAGATCAAATTTCTCCTTCATTGAAATGGAATTGATGCTACACTGCTTCAGCTGAAACCGCAACAGTCTCCCGGAACATTTCGTTCTCAGCATCCAACTCGTTCCAAATGGATCCAGTAATACGGTTGGATGACCCAACGTTGCCGACACTTCAAATGGGACCTCTTTGTACGTGATTAATTCACTCGGAAACAATTCACAAGACACGTTAATCGTGGAGTTTGTTGTCGATAAAAGTAGTTTGGCGGGTGAACCGGGATTTTTGCGAGGAACGTCGTGCAGATTGTTTAGGCTTTGCTCACACGCAAGTGGATTGGACTTAGTCTCTTCGATGGTGAATTGATGTGCTTTCAATGGCCATCCTTGCGACCCAATCTCAAATTGCATTATGCCTGATTCACAGTTGCCTGGTAAATGCATAAAACATCGAATCACTTGTGTATCACACTGAACAACTGATCCAACATGAATGGAAGCCTGTGGACGATCCTTTTTAAAATCGCTTTTTACAAGACTGATCTCGATGGCGACAGACAAATTTCCTCTATTTTCCAACATTTCAACAGATCCCGAATTTGGTGTCTTATTGTACATCTGTTTGGGGTCGATATCGATTGTAAAAAACCACGTGAAACCCAGGTGTGAAAATAGATCCGTTTCGAAATGTATTGCTTTATCGAAATTTGCTACCGAACCATCGAGTCGCATTAGACTAATAGCGCGGTATCCCTGAGGTTGTAATTTACCAAAGTTTTGCCACATCAATGGATCTTTGTGAATGTGAGCCGGTAAATTTAGAATCACCTGACAATTACACAGTTGAACCTCTACGACGCTGGAACCGTCATCAAAAACCAGACGTTTAGACGAGAGTGCAGTCAGTTCAACAAAACGTTTCTTGCCATGTTTAAATTTCGTGCTATCAAATAAGCACCTCTGCCTGAAGTACACCACATCCTGGCTGTAATGCGCCCTACTTTTTAATGTCATACGAAAATCCACAAAAACCTTCTTGGAAAATTGCTTCTGCGCGATCTCGGGTTTTTTCAATTCGTTTGGATGACCTGAATCTAATAATTCAAGAGCAAGGCCGAAATAATCTTCGTCTTTGAAGAAATGTACTTTCCAAAATTGATCTCCATATCGAAATGATTCAGAGCACAGCTCTTTTAAATTGGTGCACAAAAGTTGCGGTAGAAGAAGAAAGGTGAATATTTCCGTATTGCTTTTGTCGTTCATGTGTAGGTATTTGACAAACGGAGCTCGAGGAAGAGTTTGGAAAAATTGTTCATGATATTTTGAGCTTCCTGGCGGTAAGGGATCACTTGACATCAGTGCAATGGATGCATCGTCCGTCACTACCATTTAAGCATCAAAAACTCAACGGAGCTGGTCGAATTTCAGCTTTTAACTCAGACAATCACTAGCAAAGTTCCAAACAAATGGCAATTCACTTTCGATTGGTTCACTTCAAATTTGCCCACTTGTGATTGGCTGTTTGTTTCGCTCGTAGCTTTTGAGTAGATTCTTGTCATTGAATTGAGCAAATCTGGGATTTATCAAGTTATGTTATTGGACCACACTCAATGTGTGAAAGCAGCACGAAACCGGTCGTGCGGTGTGTGCTGGACAAGCTTGCAAATACGTATTTTCTTTGAATTAATCATTAGGGAAAATATTATCTGATTCTTCACCAAGAAGGGCAAGAGAAAAAAGGGAATGCAAAAGCTTTATCGCAATACATTTGAAATATTAGCACTACGTGGATGTTTGACACAAACAAGTGCTCCATCACAGAGACAGAGAGAACATACAAAACAATGTGAACAAGATAAATGTTTCCTCAGTTCAACAGTGATCATAAAGCTTTGAACCCATGCATCGAAGTAAACTATACATATTAACCCTATTAAACCGGTTGAAAACAATTTCTGCCCTATGTATTTTTACGTGATTCCTGAACTGATCAGTAGGAAAACAAATCCCGTTTTAATAACTACGTTATTTGTAATTCGCATATTATTCTGTGGTTTTTGTAAAGCTATGTGCTTTTTAGACCATTAAATTAAATTGAATTGAATTGAATTGACAGAGATATCTTGAGGCAAAGAGAATAATAGAACGCTGTTATAGTGATGCACAACATGGCATTATGATATGATTTGATCAAGTAGTGGAGAAAGATTGAGATTCAGCGATTTCATTATGAAGCGAATGGGGATAATAGAAGAAGAAGAAGAAAAAGAAGAAGAAAATGATTTTATTCGTGTACACAGTAATAATTCGGTCACAAGAAGAATTGTTTTGTATCCTTCTAGTTTTAAGTTGTGTTTATAGCTGATGGAGCTTGCGCGAAAACTTATTTCGATGAGATCTCTCTATTATTGCAAAGCATTTATAAACGATTGCGGGCCAATTCTAGGAGTACAGTGCAAGAGTATAAAATGAAAAGTGACTAGGCCTAGCACGAAAATTGGAGATGAACTGCGTGAAATGGAAGCCTACATCAATTCTCATTTACAGGCATTACAATCGCGCGCGCACATACACCGCACCACCTGTGTCGTGCTGATTGCACTCATCAGGTAGTGTCAGTAGGATCAGTATCCGCATGCGCTTGAAACAGTGGAAGAATGGTAAACAAGTAGCGCTTGTATGTCACTGTTGGGTAAGGTTGGTGCGACCAACCTGTTCAATCACATGATCCCACACTCATGTGGACTGGGTTAGAACTCATGTCCATTAACAAAAAAGCTCATTCACATGCTCATTCATTGCTGAAAATTCGTGAACACGAATAAAGTCATTCTTCTTCTTCTTCTTGTTCTATCTCCATCAAACGCACTCCACGAACGGTTTCGTGCTGTTTTCACTTATCCGGTAGAGATAGTAGAATCAGTATCTGCATGCGTTTGACAAGATCTGTCAATATTCTCCTTCTTAAGGCGCGGATTTAATGACGGGTCCCTGAATTTTGGTTACACATCAGAAGATTTGGAACTACGTCTCCAGATTGTTACAACATCCCGCCCTAAGATAGGCAGTTCTTCCATCTAACGAAGTTGATGGCGTATTTTAAGTGCAGTTGTATATCTGAGGGGTCATATTAGCTCCACGGTTAACTAAATGAATTATTTGACCATGTACAACTGCTTTTATTGATAAAAATGTTCATTTGTTTGTATTTCCATCACACACACACACCACACGAACTGTTTTGCGCTGTTTGCATTCATCAGGTTTGGACAGTAAGATCGGTATCCGTAATCTTAAAACAACTGTCAATGCTTATTGAATCGATTTTTAACTCGGTTCAACTGAACTAAGTTGATTTATTGTGTAGAAGTATGACAAATTAAACACGAAAGACGCAGTCTCCTGATGCAACTCTAAAAGATTATATCACTTAATTGCTATTTTCCTGTCTCGAAGGCGTAGCCCCCTCGATGCAATTCGCTTGCGACTTATTCTTATAGACGAGCCATGTATCTTATTAAGTGTAGACTGCTCCCTATTGTACAAACACTACCACCGTGATATAAAACATAGATATCATTTTGTCAATGATGAAAGTCATGATAACAACAATAATGCTCTTATGATGACGACAAACGACAAACATTGTTGAAGAAACACTGAATAATCTATTCGTAATATTCAATGCAAGCGAATTGTCATCAAGAAATGAAATGCTTCCTGGAGCAGCAAAGCCGAAATAAAACTCTGTGACTAAATAGATATTTGTCCCATTCGAGTAGCATGATTATAAGCTTTGTACCATTAGCTTCTGTGCTGTTTTGTTGCAAGCCATTATTGGGAAACGAATCAAAGCTACAACACTTCAATTTGTTAATTATATAAGTGATGTGTTGTTCACGTCCTGCGAAATTACACTCCACTACCGGTTTCTGGCGGTTTGCCGTTATCAGGTGGAGACAGTAATATTAGGTTCAGTGAGTGCTTGACCACGAATCACTATGTGATTCTGTGTTTGAACATCGTGGTTCGTTGTACGAACCCTATGCAACAGTGGCATTCAAGTATAACCTTGTTTACCATCTTGTTTTATTCATCAAGAAAACCACCTGTGAAACCAGTGAATCATTTATGTGTCAAATCAATAAATTTTACTGCAATATCCTGCTGGTATTTTGATTGAACTTCGGTTATTTTTCCGTAAATCGATAACTCCTACTTCAGATTACCCGAAAGGAGAAGACAATTCACGCTGTCCAAAGCGAACTAGCGAACTTACGATGCAAGCACACACCAGACGAACGTCTACCGTTACCAAGGCGATGGTCCTCAAGTGAGCAGCTTTCCTCAATTGAACGATGAGCGCAGAGCATTTGGAGGAACAAAAACCACAAGCACGAAGCCCGTCCTTTACACGACACCTCCCAAGACGGCAAACCACGACTACATAACGCAGATTGACAAAATGCAACACCCTATAATATGATGGATTGCATCAACTATTTGTAATTCGGAAACTCAACTGATATCATATCGTGTTTGAGCTCATGAGACTGGAGCTGACACAAGGAGACCGTGAAGAGAAAACTAATAGTGTATATTGGGTATGTGTACTGAATATTTCACTGCATGATTACAAACATCAACCATTCAGACAAGACTGGAAAGGACGTTGAATGCACCTTGAGCGTTGGTGATTGGACAAAGTAACAAATGCATGTAAAAAAGTTTGCGATGAATTATTTGGAGCAGTTTGTTCGTAACATTTCGCTTCTGACGCAGACCCTCTAAGTTGGATCAATAGGGCACTACCATCAGTTTAACCTTGCCGAAAAAATGAATAATTTAATTTCTGAAAAATTACCGCGAAAAGTCTGTTCACTTTGAACAATTTAGATATATCAAGCCAGACGTTAGATGGTCAATATTGTGAACATCCTCATCACAAACACACCACAACCGGTTTCTGCCTGTTTGATGTCATCATATGGAGACAGTAAGATCAGGTTTAATGATCTTTCAATCAGTGGTATAGTGGTAAACAAGTGTATACTTGTATGCCACTATTAAATAGGGTTCTTTCAAAGAACCACGATGTTTCCATTTTATTCTGTGGATTTTTTGTAAAGCTATATGCTTTTTAAACCATTAAAATTGAATAGAATTCAATAATCAAAATTGATACTTGTTCACGCATTCAAAGCGTTTGTGAACGACCAATATAATTTGGTGCTCACATCCCCATACCTTACACACCACTACTGGTTTCTGTCGTCAGGTGGAGACAGTAAGATCAGGTTAAGTGAGTCTTGAAACAGTTGTATAGTGGTAGACAAAGGTATACTTGTATGGCACTATTAAATCGAGTTCTTACACAGATCCATGATGTTAAATTATATAAATATAATGTGATTCTTGGTCAAGCTTTCAAGGCGTTTAAGAACGACCAATATATTTTGGTGCTCACAACCCCATACATTACAGACCACTACCGGTTTCTGGCTGTTTGCAGTCATCAACTGAAGACAGTAAGATCAGGTTCAGTGAGCTTTGAAACAGTAATTTAGTGGTAAACAAATTTATACCTTCATGTCCATGTTAATTATGGTAGCTCACAGCATTTTCCTCTGGGTTCATGGGATCGGACAGTTTGAATGTCTTGATGCAGTGTAACAGTGTCTTAAGTGTGTCAAATGTTTAAGCATTAAATATCGTTTAAATGCATGGAGAACTGTAGACCGAAAACCGCGCGCAGACAGAGTTGGATCTTTAACTCGTTACTTGCACTTGAAATGAAACATTTTATACCTACAATTAATAAGGTAGAAAGAGTCCTGTTAGTTGAAGTCTGAGCAGAAATTTATTTGAATATTTAGCTTGGTATTCAATTTAATTCGGAATGACAACGGAAAATAACGTCAAATCAATCAGAAATCGGATTTAAGATTCTTCACTCCGTTGCAAACAGTGTGAAATTATTCAAGTTATCTGAAGACTAGTCATCAAACGAAGTAACTAGTAAACTCATACAGAACGATGTTGCTTAAACATCAAACTGAATGTTATACAAAGTAATTTGTTGCTCACAAACCCCGCACTTACATATTACTACCGGTTTCTGGCTGTTTGTCGTCATCAGGTGGAGACAGTAAGATTAGTTTCAGTGAGCCTTGAAACTTTGAAGGATAAACAGTTAACTCATTCAAGTATGCCATCACTTGTTATCGCTCATTTGGCGAGCTTACATTCAATACGCACGTGACTCTCAGTGGGCGAGTGACTACATTGAAGGTCACCGGTCAGCTGATTCAGCATATTTAAAAACCGAACCGAAATGTAGATGGTACTTCCACACACTGATTGGCATCTTACTAAAGTGAGTTTCTTTGTACTTTGTTTTATCACTGTATGTTCATCGTCTTTACGGCTGCTTAGTGCTGAAAGACTTATAGAATGTGCATTGGTGTTTTAATTCTTAAATGAAATCAGAAATGGTGTTGTCATCCAGAGTAGAAGTCTACAAACAATCACTGTCAGGAGACTCGATGCTGGATCTTTGTTTTCAATGGCACGTATATTCACGTAATGTCATTGCAATTAAGTAGTGAACTTTGGCAAAAGTTGAGGTCAAAAGATTTAGCATACCGCAACATAACCTCATATGATGAGCGTATATAATCGAAAGTTACGAAAGAATGTTGCAGTGAACGAATAAACAAAGATCAATGTTCCTAAAATGGCTCTACTGAACATATTCTCAGAGTAAAATCAATATTTATTAAAAGGGTTTTTAATAAGAATCCATGTGCATGCATTTCACGAAGGGTGTCTGAAACTTTAATCGCATTTCTTGGACTACAAGACTCTCTTCGTGAAAGATTCATACTGCGATCACCATCTTTGATAACTTATTGTTTCGATTCACTTTCTAGAATACAACTAAGAAAGGTCTAATCTGAAAATGGAACCTTTGTCCAATTGAACTTAATTAATCTGATAATTTCGGCATCTTCAAAGAGCCGGCACTAATGTAATCAGTATTTGGGATAAAATCACACTTGAAACCTACAAATCGGTCTATAGAAAATCGAATCCAAAGTCAAAGATCAACGTCTTTTACTCAGGCTCCGTTCTCGTGGTGTAAAGGGACCTGTACTAACTTGGATTGAAGACTTCCTTGTTGACCGTTATACACAGGTCGAGGTTAACGGAGTCAAATCGCAGGTTACACGTCCAACTTCCAGGGGTTCCGCAATGATCTGTTCTCGGCCCGTTACTTTTTAAAGTATATGTTAATGACCTCCCCGACTCATTATGAATTGTTTACTTTTCGCGGATGATCTGAAAGTTTGGGGTACAGTAAGATCTTCTGCTGATAATAAAGTTTTCCAGAACGAATTGAACAAATTGCTTGATTGGACGGTAAAATGGCAGCTTCCTGTAAACCGACAGAAATGCGCTGTAATGATTTTGGAGCCAAGCACGCCTGAAGGTGCGTACTTGCTCGGGGATCATCAACTGAAGTGGGTTGATACTGAACGTGACCTTGGTACAATTGTGACTCGGTCGCTTAAATCCAAGGAGGATACGAACAGAAAATCTGCTGCTGCAAACCGCGCATGGTGGGCTATTAGTCGGTCATTCTCGGCGATTACTCCACAAATTTTTCGCATTCTTTATTAAACATACGTGAGACCTGTTTTGGAATATGGTTTGCTAGCCCCCTATCCACAAACTAAGGGAGAACGTGACCAGTTGGAAAAATTGCAAAGGCGGGCGATGAAACGAGTACAAGGATTGAAATCAATTCCTTTTGTGGAGAGAGTCCAACGCCTCAACCTCATGTCGCTCAGTATTCGGCGTGTGCGCTACGACCTGCTGCTAACTCGTCGCATATTACTGGCAGCTTATGGTGACGAGCTGCGCGAGTTTTTCCCTCCCGTGACGGACTCAAGAACCCGTGGCCATGCTCTAAATCTTCAAAAACGAAGGACACTACGCCTACCACAGGGATTCACGCTCTCAACAAGAATTGTTAACTTGTGGAATGCGCTTCCAGAAGAGGTTATTTCAGCAAGCTCTGAAAACCAATTCAAGCAACTAATGGATAAGGTATTGCCTGTAATCACAGCGAAGCTGTACAACACTGGACAGGATTTGTTCAACTGAGGTTCTCCTGGACTATGTTGCTGATATAAAGAGATGCGGCTTACAAGGGTTTGACCCCGTATCGTCTATCAAGAAGTAGAAGAAGAAGAAGTCGATAAATAATTACGAATATTTCTAGCAAACTGTTGATTTACGCGTCTGAGCCCACCAAAATATTAGCAAGGCAATACGTGAGACGCGTATGACAGTATTGAAACAAAACAATGGTGCAATAAAAATAGCAAACATCAATTATCCCACTTCGAAATGAATCCAAAAACACGAACGTTCAACAGTGGCAATGACAACGATGTATCGGAACTTCCAAAAGAGCGGGAACCGCCAAATACAGATAGATCAGAAAGAAGATCGAAGACTAATAAACTCAAATATTTCAGTAAAACAAAAGCTTACAACTTTCGTCGGTGACTTACGAATCGGCTTGATTTGTGTACTTGGTTAGACCATAGGGCGGAATCAATATTAATCACAACGAGATCTGTTTAAAACATTAATTTCACCTGATTTCATTTAATTTCTGTAAACTTGGCCACACTCAATTCGCATGATTCATATATTCTTGGGAATGCTTGCTTTATTCTCAAGTTTTTAATGTGAGGCGTTTTCTGGAATAGTTTGTGACTGGCTTCCATAGAGTGTCCTTTTTGTGGTTTTCAGTGCCAGGATTTCGGCTGTAATTATTCCAAAACCAAGCGTACTTTCGAGTCGAATTGGTTTTTCAACTTGAAACACCATTTCTCTTAAAATTACATGGCACATATTCAATTTTCGACACGATATTAAAAGCGCTTTTCGTAACCTCAGGCAAACTGTTGATAAACACCACCGAACTTTTAATCATAGCGACTGTCAGAACTTGCAGGCCCATCTGCGCATTTTATGCTAATTAGTCTCTTTTGTCTGTCCGCAAATGGAATGTCAGCTATGAATGTGAAAGAAGAAAGATACTTTTGCATGCGCGGGTTTTAGAATTTAATTTTAACCCCATCAAATTGACGCAATTTGATTCGGGGATTATTTCGATGCTAATTGACATGAATGATTGAGAAAAGATTTTTATAATATCAAAAAAGTATCGAGCTAACAAATAAGGAAAACAACACACGCGGAAATGTTAAAATTTATGAAAGAGATGAGGTTACCATGGATGTGTTTTTCTCCTTTTGCTTAGTTTAAAATATTTAATATCCAAAACTACTCTCTCTCGTGGTTCATTGTAAGAACCCTATATAACGATGGCATACAAGTTTAACTTTGTTTACCACTTTTCCACTGTTTCAAGGCTCAGTGAAACAGATCTTACTTTCTCCACCTGATGACGGCAAACAGCCAGAAACTGGTAGTGGTGTGTAAGGGATGGGGATGTGAGCACCACAATACATTGGTCATCCATAAGCGCCTCGAGTGCTTAACCAAGAATCACTTTGTGATTCTGTCTGAACATCGTGGTTCGTTGTACGAACCCTATATAACAGTTGGCATACAAGTATGACCTTGTTTACCTTTAATCCACTGTTTCAAGGCTCACTAAACCTGATCTTACTGTCTCCACCTGATGACGTCAAACAGCCAGAAACCGGTAGTGGTGTGTAAGGGATGGGGATGAGAGCACCACAATACATTACTCTCTGATAAGTTTCGTTTAAAAGTAAAGCCGATTTCATATTAAGTTGAAGCAAACTGTTTTGTTTTTGGATCCTCAATATTTGAGGATTCATGCTCCCTTTCGTATTTTGGAACATCAATGTGTTGACCTTCTTCTGTTAACATTTGACGTATCCGAAAATCACATCACAATTTCAAGCTTCGCAGCATTTCGACTGACTAAAATATCCGATTCGGTGAGACATTATTTCTCAAAGCGATCACTGAGGTTGGCAGTGTTCGGTCTGTCGGCTGTAATTGGGCGCTGAGGATGTGATCTTCTTTCAACAGATGAGTGCAGTATCTTTCATCCGGATACGTTTTGGCGGTTATATAACCGGAATTATTGTTCAATTTATTGCTGACATCTTCCTAAACTACGGTTGTGGTGGTTGTTGATTGCTGGTGGTCTATGTTGATCATGGATCTGAAGCGCATGTTTATATCATACTTCATGCCGTTTCATATTAATAAGCAGGTGAATCGGATCTTTCTCAAGATCTTCACAATACCGGGTGTTCGGTAAAATTAAACTGTGACGCCCTGATGGATGTAAACCAGCAATTGCTCATTCAGGCTATCGTTCTCGTTACCGCTAGTATTTGGTGACGATTAACCGATGAATAGCGTTGAACCTTGAAATGTTGAGCTTTTGATTATTTACAAATTCGAAGCATTAGTCAATCAAATTACATCTTCAATAATCTATGGTCGGAGTGCTTGAAATGAATGATGGCATACTGGAAAAACCGAACATTTATGCGACTCGGAGTACCCTGGTAGCCTACGTCTGTTTCGTTTATTTGGAAACAGTTATACGTCAACTCCGCAATATATTCAAGGCACGGCTTTTCAATGGAAAGCATTCAGCTTTGGTTCTTTAACCTATCGTGTATGAAAACATTAACGAATGATGCTTTTCTAAAGCTGGTTTAGAGAGCATGTTCACCATACTAGGAAGGCACCGTCTACGCTGACTGGGTCGTCGTATTCCCAATGATCTACTCCATGGTGAATTAAAATCAATGAGTCGACCACTTGGCGGGTAGCCCTTGTGGTACCAAATTATTGGCAAGAAAGATACGAAACCTATTGGCATACCATACCTAACAAAACGCACTGATTTATTTTATTGAGAGAAACTATTGCTTATTGTCGAGATAAAAAACGCAAAAAACAATTGTGTAATCGTTGAAAATAATGATTTGTAAATATTTGGATGATGACATTAGGATTGTTTGGCTTCAACTGGTCAAAATGTAGTATAAATGAAGCTGCAAATGTAAAAGTTAGCATTTAATTGAATTGAATTTTAACGGTCTTCAAAGCACATAGCTTTCAGAAAACTACAGAATAAGATGGTAAATATGAACAATGTAAGATAGGAACATCCCTTATTAACCTCCTCGTTACGCTGGGCGATTAGACGAGAGCAAGAGATGTTGAGGATAAAAGGCAAATCTCGAATAAAACAGACACGCACTATGAAAAAATTTATGTGACATACCCGTTTTAAAGTGTGTACGATATCCGTCATTTAACCATGATCTCATGTGTTTTTGTGGTCTCAAACTGAGAATAATGTATCTAGAGTTAAGAACATATATTAGTTCGTATGTGAGGATCAGGCCTTCTTAAATTTGCTAGAGCCTGATATTGCTATGGTAACTCGCGGCAAGTATTCAACTAGACTATACGTGACACTAGAGGAATGAAAATTCACGATGCTATGGTAATTGTTTGCTTTTTATCATCACAAATATTTGGATTTTGTCAAACGAATCTTCTCATAGCGTTAGACGACTACACGAATGAGTTGGATAGCAGTTATTGCATTCACGTCTGTTACTTAGACATTTCTGAGGCTTTTGACAGAGTCAATCACCATTTTGCTTCTTCAAAAACTGATATCACCATTTTGCTTCTTCAAAAACTGATATGTTTAGGAATATGTGAACCACTACTCTCGTGGTTGGAAGACTACCTGTCAGATCTTCACGCCAGAGTTAAAGTAAACGGAGTGCTATCCAAATGTTCAAAACCACCAATGGAGTCCCACAAGGATCCGTGTATTATACACAAAAGATTCCCCCCTCATATAATCCAAAATGGTCAGCTTCGTAGATGATATGAAAATTTGACGCAAATTAGTGCTGCAGATGATTGTGAGAAACTGCAAATGGATTTGGACAACATGTCACATTGGCCGGCCATGAATGATATGACATTTAACATACGGAAAAGTAAGATGCTCCAACTTGGGAAGAATGTTCCTTGGATATATCGATTGGGAACTGAAAACCTAGCATGGAGCTTGTTAGAAAAAGATCTTGGAGTGTGGATTAGCGGAAACCTGAAGAGCACAGTGCACTGCTAGATTGTATATCGACGGGCCAACAGATTGTTAGGTATCGTTCGAAGAATATTTGGAAGATTCTCGCAGGTAACGTTACTAAGGATAACGAACGTCTACCTTCGCCTTACGATGGAGTATGCGGTAGAGGTCCGGGCTCCTTGGCTGTGAAAAGATATTGTTCTCTTTGATACAATCTATCACAGAGCAACAAAGCTAGTGGTTGGTCTTCGCAATGTTCCGTACACCAAAAGATTGCGACGTCTAGGTCTATGTGACTTTACCCAAAGGAGGATACGACGCGATATTTTTCTGACCCATAGAATTATGTCTACCGAAGGACATCCACTAAAACACTTGCTTGATTTGTGTGATGGGAAAGTGACACGCGGACATAACTCATCCCTTTACGTCCCAAGTTCCCGTATTGATTGTCGGCACCATTTTTCACCCTACGTGCTATATTTCTTTGGAATTCCCTACCCCAACATGTGGTGGACTCCCCTTGCTTGGCGATTTTTAAAGCAAAATTGGACTTGCACTTGCAAACGAACATCATTCGTTAGCCTTACATTTGATATTGTCTGTTCCTTTTTCACCATTATATTTTTCACGTTTTCATTCATACCGTAATCATATGGTGTTGCAAAGTATTAGTTTTTTAATCATACATCCTTGAAACCTTGAAACCTTGAATTTGCTGAGCGTTCAAAGTCGCCGATAAGCTCAGACGCTCATTTGTTTAAGTGCTCTAAAAGCAAGATATCGTTGTAGCTATGGTGCCCAGACTATGGCAAGAATACTACGTTTTCGTTAAAAGAAATTTTCCACAAAAACGGTCAAAGGATCAGCCGCAGCATATGAGAAGGCTTCGTTTTTATATACACTTCAAACTACAGAATAATTTTCAAATTGTATTTTCCTTTTCATATGCTGTATTGGTTTCAAAAAATTGTGTCTAAGACATTGTGATAATAATTTTCTGTTGACAAGAATAACTAGATTGCCAACCTGCCATTAAATTTCGTTCGCGTTCACCAATTGTAAGACCGCCACTTTCAAATAATATCCGCGGACTGTAGTTTGCATCAATAATGAACGAATTATAGCCCTTAAAACGCGACGGAACGATTATGTTAAAGGAATTTTCAATGATTATTTTAAACTTGGTTCAATTCGCGCCAAAAGAATTAAAAATAGCTATGGCATTCTACTCATGATGAGATGCATTACATCGGTGGCAATTACTGTGTGCTCAACTGACATGGAATCCTAAATTCCTAAAGAAACGGGGAAGAGTAGAAGTTACCCACCGACTGAATCTATAGAAGAATGAGCGCAAACAACCTGGGATAATGTGCCTACACCTAAAATGAAACATGGATTCAATCTAGTTTCGTGAACGGGTAGAGCGACATCTGCACGAAAGCTTTCTTGATGCTTTCACTAGCATGCGTCATATCAAGCTTTCCTTGCCAATTCACTTGACAGCATGCAAAGTTAAGCAAACAATCAAAGAAGATGAGTAGTGCAATACTGTCACTGAATACGTTTTCGGGACATATCCAGAAGCGATGCTAACAACTGCGATAGCCGAGGGGCGATACAAAAACCGGGAATATGTGCTATGCTAACTTTGGAAAAGTTAATAGAAAGGTTTGTTAGTTGCCTATGCCACGTGACAGTTCGGCTACCACCGAATTTACGCCAATCAGGATGTTGCGTCTTAGAAGAATTCGTTTCGTTAGGTTTGGTATCTTAAAATCGTGACCCAACCAGCGTAGCCTCTGCAGGTTGATCTGCTATGTTATATTAACATTGCCAACGAAGAGCTAATTTCGGATATCGTGGTTGCGTATGCGACGCTTTCAGTTAAACTCAAACTGCTGCGGAGACATCGCTTGTCAAATACAAGGAGACAATGAATTTGCTCCTTACGTGAAGTCCAAGTTTCGTTGTCGCTTTGTGAAAGACCATTTTCGTCCTCCGCAATATTCCTTTAGAATCAGCAGTTTCTTTACAACATTGTGCGCTCTGCCATTTTTCTGATTTCTAAAGAAGCACACAATTTAATGGAAAATGTAAACGATGAAAAAACCCGCGTTTGGTACGTGAAACTGAGATCAGTCTAAATTCCACTCACAATTATTCAGGGTGACAATCAATATACGCTTCTCCGACTATCTTTGACTGGTCCTTAACTGTGATATGTAGGCTCTTTGTGAGCTTGGTTTCAGGTTTTCGTCTGAAACCAGATCGCGTAGACAGCGCTAACTTGCTTGAATCTCATAACATTGTGTGTTTTTACTAATAGTAGCTTGCGGCTCTCATCAAATGTTAGATCGTACTGTTCGCGGACGATTTAAAAGTGTGGTCGAGGATAAATAAGCCGGAAGACTGCGAACTGCTTCAGAAGGATCTGGTCAACCTCCAGGTTTGGTCCCTAAAAATGGCCTATTTTGCAATTACCAAAAGTGTCACATGTTAAACCTTGGAAAATGTGTGGAGTTTCAGTATTTTCTTTGTACACACAGCCTATCGTGGACTTTGAAAAAAGGACTTGGGGGTGTTAATAAGCAACACCCTATGGATGTCGAGCCACTGCAACTCCGTCTATCGCAAAACATGACAGAAATTGTCACTCATAAAGATAATTTTCGGTAGGTTCTCAAAACAGACAATTCCCCACGTTATAAATACGTACATCAGACGCACGATGAATATGCAGTTCAAGCATGGTCGCCATGGCTTAAAAAAGATTTTCCGACTTTGCAAAGAATATATCATCAAGCTACCAAACTTGTCACCGGACTCAGCCCGAAACAATAAGATGAGCGAATCGAAACCCTGCATTTATTCGATTATCCACGTCGTCGTCTTCGGGTTGATTTGATTTCGGATTACAATATTTTGAGTAGCGCAAATCACCCTCTACAATGCTTAATTAATCTACAGGGCTTGCATAAGACAAGAGCTCACACGTTTATTCTTACTGTCTATCACTCGCGACTCAACTGTAGACGACATTTTTTGCAGTGCGAGTTAGTTTTACTTAGAAAACTCTACCAGATTATGTTGTAAACTCACCAAATCAGCAGATTTGCAAGAGAAGTCTTGATGCCATTTGGCCCTAAACCCGTGCATTGAAGAAAACTATACATCTTAACACTATGCATCTACATTTGTCATCCCACCAATCGAAAACAATTTCTGTCCTTTGGATTTTTAACTGATTCTTAAACTGCTCAGTAACCAACCAAATCCCGTTTTTGCATGTTCGTAGTTTCAATACTATTCTGTGTTTTTTGTAAAGCTATATGCTTTTTAGACCATTAAAATTGAATTGAATTGAATTGAATTGTTGCACAACAGTGATTAAAGCTTTGCCTAAAGATTGCTCATCGTTTCAAAGCACTGCACTAGCTGACTTATTTAGTGATGATTAGTGCAAATACATATCAATCAATAGTTAATCCTTCTACTGTTTTGTTGATTTTAGAATCACGTGTCCACACACTACCGTGTTGCGATTTATTTATGGGCATATCGATTTCCGTTTCTTAAACTCTGAACAATTTTTCACCACCTTAAAAACTCCGTTTTAACCACAATTTTTCCCTGATTTCGAACGATTGCATGCAACGAAGAAAATAACTCTCTCCTTTGACATTTCAGATCGAAAGATAAACAATTTGTCACTCCGCTCGTTTTGATGCTAAACCTGTGTGGATTTAAGCCGAGACCGCGGCGAAAACGACGTTTGAGACGCACCCGATCAAATGTCAACGCTTCGAATTCCGCCGCAATTTGGGATTCCACGGAAATAAATCATGATGACCAAACTGGCAATTCATGCGAAAAATGTTGCGAAGATTTTGCCGTATTTTTCCCGTTCAGTTTCAACATATTTTTGCCGGGAACGAAAGAAGTGGTACGTGATTTCATTGTCTCGCGTCATCGACTCACAACCTCTGGACTCCGGTGTCGTTTGCGGTTAGGATTGAATACATTCGATAGTGGATGCAGTCATGGAAATGAGCGAATGCTGCGTGTAGAGGGAATGACCAAAGAAGAAGTGATACAATGTGTGGATCTGTTAGACAGTGTGTTCCCGGAATGGAAGGTTTGGAGGCGAGGTCGGAGCGACGCGGACTTGCTATGGAATGATTGATTGCTAAATGTCATGAACTGCGGATATTTAAAAACGATTCTCTCATGTGTGCAAACCATTCGCACCTTGCCAGTCGGATCGTCGCTTTGATGGATCGATAATTTGAGTTACCGCTTAAAATAATATTTAAATGGTTGAATGTTTATCACTTACACAACTGGAAGTTGTTTGACACAGTAGATACAAAACTGCTCATGATGTCGAAGCTTCACTATAATGTCAGGCTTACGCGGGTTTTCAAAAACGGTATATGGTCTGTCGAAATTCGCTTGACCGTAAACATTTGAATGTGTACAATGTGAATGTGAAGTACTTTAAAAGATGCAAGGTTCGAAGTTGTAAGACATTGCTAGCTATGGCTGGCACAGTCAACTTCTTCAATCATATGCACACATCACACCACCCACGACCGGTTTCGTGCTGCTTGCACTCATCAACTAGAGGCAGTAAGAGTATGATCTACATGACTTGGAACAACGGAGAAATGTTAAACAAAGTTTAAACTTTTTTTGGAGTTAAAGCTATCTTGTTCAGGATTTCAATCACAAAGTCTCCCAGCTGTCGACAATTTGATCATGTAGGTACTTTACGATCAGGATCTATATAAATTAGCTGGTTGCAACGGCCGAACAACATTACTTTTACTTTTGTGCGACTATCTCCTCATGGAGGATGAGTCGGCTTCAATGAAGTTTCCTGAGAATTTGGGTACAAAGCGGCGTTCCCAGCAACACTCGGCGTTTGTTCGAGTCAGCTTCTCTAGCCATTGCACAACCAAGTGAGACCTGCAAGCCAGCAGGGAGTTACCAGAAACAGGTGGTGTACACCAACTAACCGTCTACCAGACTCTGTTCCAGGTTTTTCCTCAGGACTTTCTCCCGAAGCCTTTCCCGCGATCGGGTATCCCGCAAGGCAGCGGAGGTTGAAAATCAGGATATTTCTTCTCTTAGATGAAATGCCCCCCCAGGCTAACGAGCAAGCAAACTGGTTTTCAGGCGCCAGTCACTCGCCCTTGCCACTTCTCCTGTTGGTAGAAGCAGTTCCGCCGGGCTCAGGGAGCCACTCGTGCAGGTTAGAAGCTGGACTTGGTTGTCAGAGGCTATTTGAAACGCGCACCATATGGGTGCATTTTATATACAGTGGGAGCTTATCCCTAATTCCACCCCAGGCTATGAAAACCTCTGGAACAACATTGAACAACATTGTCATTAAACGTTTCTAAAATAGCAACGATCGTATCTTATTCGTCGGATATAAATTGCATGTTTATCTATTTTTATCTTAGATCCTAATTGCAACATCGAAATAATACGTACGAAAAAATGAATTGCTCCAGTTCTCACTCATTACTGAAATGATTATATATAAAATATTCGTTCAAATTCTGCGCTATATATTCCTAAATAAACTGCCACTGAAGTTCCGCGTTTTTTTAAACGCTGTTTCATAATAGGAATTTCCTAACGCGCCAGTTTTGAAACTGCGCCAAAAGTGCATTTAAAATTCTGATTAGCTGCTTGAATATTTTCGTTGTACACCCAAGGAGAATAGGCAAGAGAGAAGAATACTGCCTTTCAGCATAAATTGTTATTATTTAGAAAGATTTGAAAGAGTAATTTTGATTTTAAGTGAAGGTCAGCCTCTAGTTGACCAATGTGACCATTCAGATTAGTGAGGGATGATCCCTATGAGCTTTCAAACACCAGTATAATATACGGTATATACTAACCCCTCTAAATTTATGTTAGTACATTACACTGTTTAAAAACGGATGAAATAATGTAATTTTAGTTTTGACCCTACAATTAATAGTATATATAAACAGTTATAGTTAAAAGCTAGTGTTATATATAGGGTCTGTAGAATGAAGCACTGTTTTATATACAGAATCACATTGCTCCTGGTCGAGCACTCAGGACACATACAATTAGCCTACGTAGTACAAAGTTTCGGTTGAAGTGTGTAAATGAGAAGGATGTGAGCGCAAGACTGCATTGGTAAATGTTAGGCGTTTTGAGCGCTTGACAAGAAAACACTTTGTGATTCTTTATTCGAGTATCAAGGGTTTTGCGTGAACCATTTTCAGCAATGCAATTCACGTAAAAAACTTTGTTTTCTCCTTTAACACTTTTTATCCTCATTGACCCCCTAACCTTGTTGTGTCCACTTGATAAGAGGGAATAAGCAGAGATTAGTTCTGGTGTGTGTGATTGCATGTGAGTTGGTAATAGTATAAGTAGCATAGGTAGTTCGAAAAACAGGGCAGAAGCTTTTAATGAATGCAGAATTGCATTAAGATTGATAAACTTTCGATAATATCCTTCGGTGATTAAGTGTGTTACAAGAAAGTGTATATTTATACCTTACCTCTGAACAGTGACAAAGTACAACAAACGTGTTTTTGTAAGAACGTTTTGTTGGACTCATTCGGTTGATGTCAACCATGGATGTGCATCATGCTCCTAATATTTTAGAATGACTAAACAGTCCGATTTAGGAGTGACAATATCTCTCGCCGCTCTAACATAAACTAGCGTTTAACGTTAACGTATTCCGAGTCTTCTCGCATCGAAATCTTTAATTACGAAATCGATCCGCCTTTTAATTTGGACATGTTCCTATAATTAATCATAAAATATCCACCTTTTATTTTGTAGAAATGCAAGTTTTCAATTTTTAAGAACATAAATATCTTGGTGTGTAAAATATTCAAAACAACAATAATAATCAAGTTTTTTATATAAAAAATCCTCACTAAATCCAGTGTAAATGTCTTTTATATGTAACGTTGTTCATCAAGTGCTCAAACGCGCGTATTCATAGTTCTGCCGAGAAATTTGTACACAATCGAGCTCTAATTGATGGAATTGGGAGCATCTGCCAAATTCCCTCCGGAAAATCGCCAAAACGTTTCTCGTTTGAAAGTGTAACGAATTTGTTCGCTCAATCCAACTTGTTGTGTGGAAAAGAACGCGCGCCGTTTGAAACGTTGGTTTGAGGTGGTTTTCCAGATGAATGATCCTGTAAACTTGTTTCGAATCAATGAGGATGCGAGGAAGCGAGAAAAAAATGTTCAAATGTTTCGAAGATTAAGATTTGTGATTGTGGTTGATTGAACTAAAAAATTCTACACAGTCAACACTGGGAAGATAGAATTGAATGTACCATTTAGGTGTTAACCGAACTGTTTGTCGTAAGAGAAATTGATTATGTGCAATGGTAGAAATCTCAGGTATCACCATGTTAATTCTCTTGCGATAAAGTCAGTATTTAAGATATGAAATTAAATGCCATTTGGGATAAGGCCGACACGACCAAGCTGTTCAATCACCTGCCCATAAACATGTTGATAGGGAAAACCTATGGGTTGGAAAGCGATTACCCGGTGGCTTGCAGCTACATCTACATGTGTGTGGTGCACACGTGATTCAATACGTTGGTCGTGCCTGTTATGATGGACGTATCGTCGATATGCCAGCGGAGACAGTCGTTGCGTTCTATCAATCTATGCGTTGTTCTTAACCCAATAGTCAGGAAAACAGAACAAGACCGGAATGGAACTTTGATCCGGAGTCCAAGGTCCAAGCGCCCAGTGTGTGCGTTTCAACCGTGGCCATGGTTGGTATTTATGTGGCAACAACAGAGTGAACGAGTAAGGGTACACCATAATCGTGGGAATGTGCGTAGTAGGAACGACGGAAGTTGGTTGTCATGGGCGTCAGTGAAAATGGGGATTGATGTCAAGGTACAACATGGCTTATCCAACAACAATTTCTCTCCGTTACGACTTCGGTCGATCAGGTAATCCGAGTTGTTTTATTCGTCAGGAGGGTGCCCTCCTAACAGTGCCAACCTTACCCAGCAATGGCTTACGAGTTCAAACTTTGTCTACCGATTCTCCAAGGTCACAAGGCATGCAGATTATGATCGTTTTGTCCCTATCTGATGAATGCGAACTGCACAAACGCGACCGTGGTGTGTGTGTGAGTCTGTATGTCAATATTGGGTTACCTACAGTGTGACTCTGCACAAGCGTGCTCACTCTGAGTCAAGCCTCTTAAATGCTATAAAATAATACCGGTAAACTTCAAGGATTTCCGTATGAAGAAAAAGCGATGCCTTTTAAGTTTTGTTCTGCAGTAGTGCAAGCAAGTTTCTATGAAACTAATCAATTGATTGCCGTTCAGTTTTGGACGTTATAAATTCTGTATCACTGAGATTACTGTCGATCCAATCAATTCAATCATAGAAAGGGAGGTTTTATTTTTCGAACAATTTAACACGGTCACGCTATGCTTATCGAGAGTAGGTTTATTTTCCAGCTGTCTTATAACACGCGACTGATGAAGTAATAT